>JASJFT010000112.1:0-148499 GCA_030770425.1 Darksidea phi
CCCCATCCACCCCCCTTACTCCTGTATTGCCGCCTTGATCACCAGGGCGTTTGCTAGCCATTCAGATCCTCTGTACTCCACCAAGGACTCGAAGAATTAGGTATCCAGATTGGTATTACTAATTATCTATTATAGCCTTATATTCTGATCGCGAATAAAGGCGTCGTTTACCGGAGTTAAGCCTATATCGCTAGTTAGCTATATTCCCGCGTTAATACGGATATACTATACCGAGCGCCTAGAGGAGGACCTCGCTATCGAAGATAAGAAGACGTAATATCGTAGCGCTATCTAGGTCTACTACCTCCTTATCCCCTAACCCTAGTTCTCGTAGCTTCTTCTTTAAAGGTCCCTTCGCTTTCTTGGGGATATCGTGAACGAGGACGATCGTAGTTTAGTAGGTAGCGTTCGGCTTATCGCGGGAGATTAGTTGATTTATCGTACTTCGTGTAGTATACGGTATTCGATTATAGACTTCTAAACGCTTTAGCAGACGGACGGCCTTTTATACCTTCGTATGTAGCTATTTAGTATAAGCGCTACTCCCTTGGTTCGTATCCCTTGGTTCGTATCCCTTAGTTCCAGTAGTTCCCCTCTCCTATACCCTACCCCCTTCCTCTAGGTCGCGTGTTGAGGCTCGCGTCGGATAAAGCTAGTATTGGCTGTCTACTATTCTACGGGCCGACGTTAAGCGTTCTACTCTTTTTATATATAGTTAAAATTTCAGTACTAGTCTTTAGATATATATAGTTTATTATTAAGTAGAAAAACTCCCCTATAATAGTATAGTTGCGCAATGCAGCTTTTCCTCAAGGAAAAAAAAAAGAGAAAAAAGTCCGCCATCTATGCCTACATAAACTCAACTTAGGTGTTTGGTAGCAAGCAAGCATCTCCCCAAACAACCTTGCCCTATATCGCTACCACGATCAACGATAAAGCTCACGAAGACTTCCCCCTCCATTACTCGATGACGTAGGTGCAAGAACAACTTACCACAAGCTCCCATTCAAATCATCTCAGCTTCGAGTTTCACCTTCATTGACTATGCAGGCAAAAATCTCTTACATCTTTCCAGGCACCAATGTCATCACTTCGAGGTAAAGGCCCCAAGAAAGACTTCAGAAGCGGCCTCGATCTCTATGTCTGCGCTCTCTACCTATATATTACCCCCTATCGCTCGTCTCCTACAAGTCTCCTTTCAAGCGCGGCGATCCCTTTGACTTCTTTCGTAAAGAACCTCGTGTACAGGTTGACCTTGCTTTGCAGACCTTCTCTACCTATATCCAAATGAAAGGGTCTTTACATATGATCGACCCTGCAATGGCGACAGGAGATATGTTTCTCGACATGTAAGTATCCAATATCGCCAACTCAATGCTCGAGCACTTTAATAATACATTGGCAGGATCCAAGGTAAAACATTCGAAGTCACCATCGGCACCGAAACATCAACCTACGAGCCAATAATCTACCACCTCCCACAAGCTCTCCTAAGCGTACACTCAGGCTATTTTCAAGACGAGATCGCAAAGCAGATTCCTTCGGGCACCCCTAAAACCTTACCGCCAACGCCTATAGCGACCCCTGAGCCAGCGTCAGCAAGCCTTCTCGCCCCAACCACCAAGGTCTCTCTCTCCAATGCGGATCCAACAGCTTTCGGCCTCTTCCTTCGCTTCGTCTATCAAGGCCAATCTCCCTTCACCCCTACCACTGCCCACCCATTCGGCCCCGGAACCATCACCCGGTCCCAAAACACACCCTCCACACCCCAACCGCCCTCAATTCCACCCAGCATCCAAGCCTGGGTCCTCGGCTCCTTCCTCCGCGCTCCCGCTTTCCAGAACCATGCCCTCCAATACACCCATGCAGCCCTCGGTCGCACCATTTTCTTAACCCCGCAAATCGTCTCGTGGGTCTACACGAACTCTTCTTCTGTCGACGCGCTTGGTCGTCTCATCCTTGACATGCTAATTTCTTTCTGGTCGGAACCTACCATGCATGTCGTCAAGTCTGCTGACTTGGACGAGGCGTGGATGAAGGTTTTTACTACGTTTCCACACCTGCATAGAGCTTTTCTTTTCGGACTTCAAGGTAAGAAGATACAAAAGGCTCATGGGTATCTCATGGAGACACCCTGGAAAGCGGCGTATACTTCACCTTATGGAGGGATGCCTGCCTCGGCGGCTATAACGGCGGCGAAGGTAAAGAAAGATCAGGTTGGGCATATGCCTAATCTAGGCTTCTATACGAAGACAGGCAGCCCTATGAGGACTACGGGTACAAAAAAGAAAGAGGTGCCTCAAGTGGTAATAAAGCAGGAGCCACAAACAACTTCTCTGTCAAAGATGCCGTTTGCGCTCGCGCACGGTTCGGCCATGGAGCCCACCTACGGTCAATTCACTTCACCAGTTCCAACGACGGCTTCGTCACTGACTCAAGTACGTTCCGCGGCATCAATCAAGACCTCAATCGAGCAGGATCAGGCCAAAACTCCAGCGCCTTCGAAGAAGAGAAGTGCGTCACCAACGCTTGCTCAAAACTGTCCCAAGCTGCCGAAGATAGACTCTGAGATTGAAGTCCTCGCTGCAAAGAAGATTGAGAAGGAGAAGCCCGAAAGTGAGCTACGGGAGTGTGCAATACCTAAAGTCGATGGCAAGGCTCAGACCGAGAAACCTGCTAACGAGAGTATTGAGACCAACGGTAAACACAAGTAACAAGATAGCTTGGATGCCTGGGTATGGCTTCGCAAAACACGTGAGAGCATTGGTGGTTTATCGCGGCTGGGTATCTGAATGATTGGATTGCGATTAGAGCAACAACGTGCTTTTAGGAAGAAGCTTTAGCGGTGTTCTTTGCCCTGGGTGCATATAGCGTCAATCTCTTTTTCTATTTTTCCATTTAGCGATGCTTTAAATCGGGAGTTCTTTTGGTGCTTTCTGGATTTCCATATATTGTATACCTTGATGTTCTTTCTTCTGTGCTAGAGCCACCTGCTCCATCTCACGCTAGAATTTGCAATAGTAACCGCGCGCGTATATAAATTTCTCCCAATTGGAAAGATCAAAGTTTGTTTCATCTGCCCTTGTATGACATTACCATATCTTACCTCGCCACCGCCTCTCGCTCATGCTCTACTGACCGCTGTTACTATAATGTGTCTAGGAAGCCTGCACCTTATCCAATCTACCTTAGGTATGTTTCTTACTCTTTGACCATTTCCTTCCTTATAATCCCGTCACTAGCTCTTGGTAATTGATATTTAAACAACTATCAGCCCGCTTCACGCGCCTAGTTTAAAGTCCTTTTTGCTAATATCCCTCAGTTCTTGTCCTATGGACGCCCATGACGGACGCCTACTATAAGACATGCACTGGAATACGGTTGTTGAGAAATACAAAAGTACTCTCTCTCTCTCTCTCGCCCCAGAAGGGCTGACGAGATCACACTGAACAAGTCTCAGCTAGACAGCCTTACCCTTTGAGCTACCCTTACAGTACCTTAATGCACCTAGGATCGGCCTGAAAGGATACGCGACATCGAGAGCCGCAGTCATGCAAGATGGAGTAGAAGCCGTTTCCGTAAATCCCATCCCAATCATGCTCCACTCCCCTTGAAAGTACTCCACTATTCATTAGTCTCGTTTATCGCCCTCACTCAGGTGGCATACACCATAGCCTAGAACCAAGAAAATTCTCCGATAACTTCGCTTAGCAACGCGTAAAAGGAGAGCTCTTCTTCCTGTAAACTAATTCTTAGTTGAGAGAACACACTTCTACCTCTGCCTTAGGCCACATAAGCACACAAATCACGACCTAAAATGGAATCCATGTCAAAACATATCTTTTCATATTACGGTTATATCAACCAGCCATAGACGACTAATGTCCAGGCTTTTCGCTATCTTCTTTAACCAACCCTCCCACAACTCCATCCCCCCGAGAAAGACTCAAGAAGAGTGGGGTATTTCTGGATGAAAGGTGTCCTCCAAACACCGATTCCGACAACTTCACCTGCCGTCGCCATTCTGTTTGGTAAGAACATGAACCGCCTCCAACTCTCAAAGCCTCAACTGCTCAAATTTCCGGCCATCTTCCATATCGCCCTTCATATCCTCCCTCTTGGCAGCCGCGCAATCATAGCAGAGAGCCATACCGCAGACTGGAACCTGGCACTCCCAGAGCACTTCACCCACATCCTCGTTGCATACATCGCACATGACCGGAACGTGAACGTGCTGCTTGACCCCTGTAGATGTCTGCAAGTAAGGAGATACACCCAAAGTACCAATAGCGGCCTGATCGGGCACGTCTTTGAGGTTGATGGGGCGAAAGATATGGCCAATGTGAACGCAGTGGTTCTTGGCCGACTTTTGTGGCGGCATCTTCGTTGGGGTTCGGAAGGGGTTACGAACGGGGATTGCGGGCGGCGGCGACCTGGGTCCCTGGTTTAGAAAGAGCGAACGAGGCTGTGATACCGGGCCGAGGCCACACTTTTTCGGAGGAAAACCGGACTGCAAGACTGCGCCGAATCCCTGCCTCATCGGAGGAGAGTAGGACTGCATCACTGGGCTAGGATGATCCTTGAGCACAGGAGCGGGTGGCAGCTGCCGATCAGCTTGCACATCAGCGTCGTAGTGGACGGAAGATGGACGACGCTGCTCAGTATTGTTGTACTGATGAACCCATGTCTGCACCAATTGACGGGACTCATCCCTCGGAAGCGTGTTCTTCTTGTCCCTCGCAAAATGAGCGTATTTGTCGATGTACTCAGGGAAAGGTTCAAGCTTCTCCGTGTGGTCGGCGTGCTCCAAGACAGGCGGCGCGGTCACCGGGGTGTCGATATCCTCATCGAACCCCATCAGGTCATCGTCCTTGAACAAATAGATAGGCTTGGTTTGGGCCGGAACAACTTCCTTTACCGGTACCGCCGTGGACTTTTGCTTGCGGGGTGGAATGTCGATAACCTTGACCATACCTGGAGTGACCTTGGTGATAGATTGGAAGCGGCAGGCTTCAGCTTCAAACATCTCGGGCTCCTCATCGGTATCAATTGAACTGGAGATGCTGCAAAGACCGTCATCATCGGTTGGAGGAGACACGGGTCTATCCTGAAAGCTGCTGTGGTTCCTAAACTCCCTGAAATCCCTCTTCAGCTTTGTCTGGTCGTCTTGCATCTTCCACATCCTGGTTTCGAAGACCTCCGCCTCATCGGCCATGAGCTTGTTCTTGCGTTTTTCCTCGTCAAGCCTCAGCAACTCAGCATTTTCCTGCATGGCCTTGAACTGAGCTTCATTCTTCTGCTGCGTGGCCTTTATCTCATTGAGGCTTAGTAACTCGGCCTGCAAGGTCTCCTCCGTTACGAGCTCGGCCTTCTTCTGCATGGTCTTCTCCATCTGACCAAGCGACTCGACTTTGTCCTTCTGCATGGTCTTCTCCGTTTTACCCACCAATTGTTGCTCAGACTTCTGCAAGGGGCCGCGCACTTGATGGTTGCGTCTACCAGCCATCCTTCCCGGAGAGTGATAGTTGGGTACAGTTCCGAAGATTGGCTGATCATGGTCCTGATCGTGGTCCTGATCGTGGTCCTGATCGTGGTCCTGATCATCTTGGTCCTCTTCAATATTAGAAAGCTCGTCTTGGTCTAGTTCGTACCGCGAAGACTGCACATTCCGCATGTCGGGCGTGGTGACGGACCTCGAGAGCGATGAAGAACTGTATGACGCTCCGTTTGCCGCATAGGTAGCATAGACGGTATTGAGATCAGCGTCCTCGTCAAAGACAGCGGAGCCACTCTCGCTGTGGGAATTCTCAGTGATGGGCGACATGGTCTCCAACGACTTGCCTTGTTTCTTCCTCCGAGTCTTTTGCTTTGACTGAGCGAGCTGCGAGCGAGTCTGTATGCTAGAGCCGCTGCTGTAGCTGATGTCTCGCTCAATCGGAGGGCTCACTAACGGAGACGCCTTGAGCGGTGCCATGGGCGGTGCATTTTTGCTGCGGGGACTGAACGAGGGGATAAGGTCCAGCATGCGCATCGCCTTTTTATTCTTGTTGGTCTTCTTGAGGAGGCCACTGTGAGCGGACGTGGGCGAGTTGACATGCTCGACCTCGTCATTTCGGGATCTCCCCTTGAAGGCAGTTAGAATGGACTCAGAAGCCCGCTTGCGCAGGGTGGGACGCTTTACCCTCAAGCCTGGCCGGCTCTCATCCTCGCCGCCGTCGACTTGTGCCTGTCCTGCGCCTTCGTCGTCGCCATCGCTCGCGTCGTGAGATGGCCTAGCCACAGACATGTCGTCCTGTGAATCTTCTGGCAAACCGCCACTGAAATCGACACCGAGCACTTGGGCGGCCTTGGGTGTGACTGGGCCTGAATGAACGGGCGATGCCTCTCCCGCCATGAACGTCTGCGAGCTCTGCGGCCGGTCCTTTGGCTTGAGCGACCACATGACGTGCCTCTTCCGCTGGCCTTCTGCTGGCCTTGTTGGCGTCTGCGGCAGGGCGGCAGCTGGAGTCGGGCTCGCCTTCGTGGGTGTCGTGGTCGTGTCCGTCGCAGCAGCATCGGCATTCTGCAGCATCGGCATCGTGTGGCTGCGTGAGAACAGAGAGCGTCGAACAACTCTGCCGCTGCGTTTCTTCGGTACTCTCACGCTGGTTCGTCGGCGAGGGGACCTAGAGGACAGACTCGCGTTAGCCATTGTGCAAGTGTTTCATGAACACTTGCTTGACAGTGACAGAGAGCCTGTGAGGAGAGAAGGGAGCGGCGCTCGAGGCTGAAGTACAATAAAAGGCAACGCGGGCCCGACGCGAGCGCGCCGTTGCCGTGGTGAAGGTGACCACGAGGGCATGCCGAAAGCTGTGGTGAGCTGGGAAATTTGGCTCTCTGGAGTGAAGGACGGACGAGTTTTACAAGTGGAAAGTGCGCACGGAAACAGCAGGAGTGGCTGTGGAAAGCGGTGTGGTTGTAGTCTAAGGGTTAAGCATACAAACCAATGCTCTAGGGTATATAGAAAAGCTGTAACATCTCCATCCAATAACAACCAACTAGCTCAACCCTTTCCGCCCTGCATATCAAAGATAAGGCCATCATTTACGATCCGCAGAGTAGCTATACCGCGCCACTTGTTCAGTGACGCCTCCGCTCCCACTCCTTGCTCTCCCCTGCTGCGCAGAAGGCGAAGCAACATCCATCGATTTCCTGAGCCCAATTCCGCTAATGTTTGCCGATGGAGTTGTAGGGGGGCTCGTTGTCTGACGTCCCCTACCAAGCATGGCTCCCCCACCCATAGACTCCAACGAGTCCGGCTCGTGCGCAGAAACAGAGGTCGACCTCGATGGCGACGCGCCCAGCCCGCGGTGAACTTCTACAGGTCTAGGCGCCGCAGAAAGGAAATCCGTAATGTCCGCTTCGCTCGTGCCATGCCCCTCTGGCGGCTGGGGCGTAGTCGGTGAGCCGGGTTTCTTGCCAGGCTGTTGGAGCTGCAAGAACTTCTGGATGGCGTTGCGATCGTCAAGCTCGTCGTCTTCATCCGAGGTTCCTTCGAAATACATGTCATCCCAGGCCGTTGATTCCTTGCTCCGATTGGAGTCCCCTGTATATAATCGATGATGGTGCGGGTGTGCGTTGAGCGGCGCGAGCTCGTCGGCGACTTCTCTAAGTTCGCTTTCCGTGCGCTCGACAGGCGGGTGAGTGTCCTCCTGCCCCTTCACATGCTCTCCATCATCTTTGACTGGTACATCCACACCCTTGGCACGGTCGATGGCAGGCTCATGCTCGTCGCGTGTCGATGCGGAATATGTATCTGCGAAGTGGGTATCACACAAGTGTTTGACTACCGGCCAGCCGTACGCGTTAGCGAACATTCGCCGGACAACGATGTTGTTGTGCGCATCTGGCTCAAGTCGTACCAACACTTTCCGCCACGAGAGGTCTCTGTGGTAAGCTCGAGCAATCTTCTCCTCTACACGCATACCGCCCTCTTCTGTACTTGCGACCGAGTGCTGAGAGCCGCTACTCTCGCCTGAGAAAGAGCGACCAGTAGCCCTCTTTTTCACGAGTGGCGGTGGAATGTCCTCTGGGTGGTAGACGCGATCGTGAAATATAGTGCGAGCTCGAGTTGATGGATCTACGATCCAAGACTGTGGGGGCACCGGCGGGCTCAATAGATCGCCTGCCGATTCGAAAATTGTAGTTTTCGGTGGAGCCGCCACATGGTTCGGGTCATTGACGATTGAATCACCGCGAGTTGCGGGTGGCCTCTTCTTATTAGGCTCAGAGTTGTCTGATGAAGACGCTTCGGGATTGTCGCTTGCTTCTCCCTGCTCCATTGCAACTGTTTGACTTCTCTTGAACATCTTCTTATCTTTTGAGGTATGCTTGCCCGAAGGACGGATGTAGCTCCAAAGCTGCATGATGGTCGATTGGTTGTTAAAGAAAGGTGGTGACCGATTGTCCGAATCGCGCTTCTGCCCTTCCAACCACTGGTTAGCGCTTGGCTCTGCGGCGGCTTGGGCTTCGTCATCTTGGTTTACAACATCGGCGCTAGGTTGGGGGACCGCCGTATCGTCTCCACTGAAAGAAGGGGACTCAGGGCCATCATTTTCATCATCTGAGAACGCCACTCGCGACGGGTTCGGTGAAGTATTTTGACCAGTTAGTTGGCCAAAACCCCACACAGCGACAGTCCCAATGAGACCATTCTCCCTTCGTGCCTTCTCGACTTTACCCAGTCCTCTCCAGTCAAGAAAGAGTAGACAGCTCGTACGAAGTGGTACAATCCCGTCGTTGACGACATTGGAATACACAGTCCGATTGCGAAACATCCGTAGGACGACATGTGCTGGACCAGTAGGAAGAATGCGAAGAAGAGGTTTAGCACCAGGATCGCCCTGCTCATGGTGCGACTGCCCACCCAAGCCACTGACCATCGCAGTCCACCCGCTTCGTACCATCGTAGGTGCCCTCCAAGTCAAGCCCAGATCCTGTCCAGTCCTCCCCACTAAGCCGAAGTCCAGTGCGAATTTGATATACATTGGATTCTCATTGCTCAAGCCTAGGAATGGAGTCGCCATAGTGATGAAGTTGATGGGGCTGATGTTTTCGAAAAAGTGAGGAGAGTGCTTATATATGTATGCGATAGCATAAGTCTGAACAAGTCCGCCTAAGGAGTGACCGATAAAGCTGATGCTCGTGAACTTGTATGCTCGCTTGGGCTCATGTTTAAAATTGGGGAGGTGAATACTACTGCCGGCATGCGCGGGAATGCCAGTATCTGATTTGTCTTTGGCTGGGGAGAAAGCGGCGAATTTGGGCTTTTTGATCGGTAGGTATGGCTGATCTGGATAGGTCATCTCTAAAACAAACTTGGCTAATCTCTTTCCAAGATACTGAATGCCGCGCTCGGTGCGGATCACATTCTTGTCAAAACCTCGGACCACAACCTCCTCCTCATCGTCGTCTTCGTCGTCGCGAATTCGATCTTGGCCACCTGATAACGGAGCGGTAGAGATATCATCCTGCTTCTGTTTCTGGCTACTGGCTGTCGGTTGCTGTTCTTCTCGGCATCGTCTCCTCCGATCCTCCCGCGCCTGTCTAGCGGTTGCATCGATGCTCTCCTTCAGATACAGCATGTCCGCACCGAGGTTGCTGTGTAGTCCATGGGTGACAACCACAAGATGTATCTTCTTCTGCTTCCGCGTGTCTTCTGGTTGGCTTCTATGCGAGTCCTTGGACTCGCGGCTGGTCGCGGACTCTACATCGTTCCACTCGGGCAGTTCCGGCTTGTTCCACAGGCTCGTAGTGTCGTCCACAACCAGCTTGACAGCTTTCGAGTACACTCCCTTGATATTGGGGGCATGGCGAGTCGCATGCGACGCTTTTCCCTGTTGGTGATCCTTGACCTGCCCGGGGACTCCGTGGGTGTTTCCGGTAACGGCCGTGAAGCCCAAATCAAGTGATCGTTCGTCGCGCGCAACGAGCAGCTCGTAGTTGACCGAAGCCGAATTCGAGAAGATGATCTGGGAGGCGATCTCTATGATCCATGTCGCACTCTTGGGTGTCCCGTCGTTCAGCTCCGCATTTCTACCAGTCTCGCGTATGTTTTCCGGCACCGTCAGCCTCGCCGTCCAGTAGCCGCCAGCCTTGAGGTTTGGCTCAAACTCCGGTACGCCCTCCTTCTTGGGCGACTCGATCTTCTTGTTCGGGTTGAAGGTCGACGGATATGCGGCGACGTGAATGGTGTAGGGTCCGTGGAGGTATGCGGCGCGGAGGGGCATCGCCGAGGTATTGCGTACCCTGACATGGAGAAAGGCAGGGCTGGGTAGTATCCTGTCCTCGGAGGGCGTGTATGTGACCGTGTACCTGCAGCCGTCTGTCAGTGCCCGTGCAGCCCATCTTGCAGCGTCGTCGCGCCCTCACCTCACCACCTCGCCCACTTTCACGACCCCTGTCTGGTGAAGCAGCAACATGTTGCGCGCACGGCGCTCTTCAAGCAGCAGCTCCTTGCGCGTGGGCAATAGCGTAAAGTAGGAAGATCGCGCTTCCTTGCAACCCGCGTCGGCAGTCTGGGCGAGCGAATAGGTGCGAGGCGTGAGCAGCATTTAGCGGAGGGCTAGCAGACGTCGGTACGGGTTGCGTGCGGCGGCGAACGGTGGAGTGGCGATCGGACTATGCATCACGGCGTGAAGGATATAGGGAAGATTGCGCGAGGTTGACATGGGACGGCACGTCATCTGCTCGCGTGGCTCGTCGCTTTCAACACCAAGCATTGGGCCGTGAGCGGGGCGAGACCACATTGGAGGCGTGGAGAAGCCAGACTGGCGAGTGCGGTTCATCTGCTGGCACTGCAGGGAGCTGTTTCACACATCACTTGGACGCAACAACACGCGAGGCATGCCATCTTGAGCTCAAGCTCAAGTGCTGCTACAGCTGTTGCAGGCGTCGGGTGAGCACGTGCCTGCCAAGATTGTACCGTCGAGCATATCATACATATGTAATACAACCTCAGTTCCCTCTCCTTGAGGAAAGAGTCTTCTTCTACAAAACATGTCTCACTTTCCCACCCTCTCATTTTCCTTCCCAACAGCACCTTGCCCCGATTTTCCAGCCACCATGTTATCCTCACTATTCCCTCGTTCCTCCTTCCCCACCATCAAGTTCGGAAACAAGCTCGACCTGTTCGCGGCAAGCTCTTGCGCAATCTCCCTGACCTCGTCGTCATCCAACTCGCTCAACTCGCTCTCATCATCGGCGTCGTCGTGTACTGAGGCGGGCGCACTGAGCTGGTCAATTGAACTTGCCGGTGCCGTAACGGGAGCGCTGTTTGTCGGTGGCAACTGCTCCGTGGTGTTCGTCGGTGCGATAGAAGGCTCGGCTGTCGACTTTTCGGGAGAGAAGCGAGTAGGAAAGGCAAGAGTAGCATGCGTACTAGGTGGAGGAGAGCGGATAGGCATCGTGGTGGTCGCTGTGAGAGTAGCTGAAGTAGCACCAGCGGGTTTCTGCGCGCAAGCTTCGGCTCTCCGTTGGATCTCCCGTCGCCCAACAGTCTTAGCTCTGGGTTTCGCAACGGGGTCAGATTGTTGCGGCTGCGGCTGCGGCTGCAGTTGACTCGGATGAAAGAGGTTAAAGGGAGCATTAGGCTTCTCCGTGTTGGCACCATCGACCTGCCCTTGCATGAGCGACGACACATATGGAGATCCCGCAGTCTGTTGTCCTATTGCATTCGTGGTAGTTTGCAGTGGTGGAGGTTGCTCCGATGGTAGAGGAGGTAGAGTTGGACCAACCGTAGTGTATAGTAGCGCGAATGTGTCACCTAGTAAGTCGTCGATTAGAACGGCTTTCATGAGTCCGTTGTTGAGGCGTTTGAGATCGATAACATCGCGGAGAACATCTAAAATAGGGTGTTGAGTGGCAGGATTTTGAGACCAGGCCTCAAGCCGTGCAGCTTGCGTATTGTACTCATCCCAGTTGAGAGCTCGGAATACATAGTCTTCATGGCCGTCCGGAATCTTCCCGGTTCGCCGGAGGAGCTTAATAAATCGCAAACAGAGCTCTTGCCATAGCTTGGAGTGCTCAAAAAAGTCTGTATGTTTTCTTCGCACACGCCTAGCAAGGGCTTCAAGACTAGCCTTGTCTCCAGTCTGATCGAGTAGATGGACGAAAAACTTCGTGTACCGTGTAGTGTACACAAAGTGCCTTCCTGGTCGCTCGTTTTCCGGTTTCCAGACCTGCACGGCCATGGTCTTGGTAAAGATTTGCTGCGTTAACTCATGTTTGGCACCATGCGCCACCATCATATCGTTAGAGTCGTCGTAGATGACGTGGGCAGCGCGGGCAATAATCCGATGATGCCAGCTCTGTTTGTCGGCCGCTCGAAGTGCCTTGAGCACTCCAAGCACGTATCGTTCCCAGTCATCCGGACTGTCGGGGCTGCTCAGATTTCGGGAGTAACATGTATACTGCATAATCTTTTCGCCTGTTTGGTAGTCGATGACCCTACGGTGAAACAACTTGTGAGCAACAGAGACCAGCTTGTAATGAGGTTCCAGGATCGGCTGCAGACTACTGCGTTCCTTCTTCTCGGGCAGTGCTTCGATAGCGTTTACGATTGCATCAATCACTTCCTCCCAAGTCGGGCCGCCGTTTGCAGGTGGATCACTGCCTTGTTGGGCAGCGGCAATGGCGGCGTCAGCATTACTACAGTACATTTTCCAGAGGCATTTTCCTAGCATGTAGTAGTTCCACCATTTGTTCGGATCGCCCTTGATAGCACGTTTGAAAAGAACGCTAGCGAACTTCCAGGCTGTATACGTCGATAATGGCCCAAAGGGTACGTTTTGATAGACAATTTGGGTGTGGGCTCCGCTGTAGTACTTATGTTCGGTTTCCTTGATAGCGAAAGCGGCCATGCTGAAGGGCTCCCTAGTTGATGCATAGACACGATTGCCAAAGTCGGTGTACATGCGTGCGACCTTTACTCTCGTTTGTGGTGTAGGCTCGGCATCGCGTGTAGCACAAGCTACAGCCATTGTATAGCAATGTATCGCCGCTCGTTGAAATGTGATGAGCTCCGCACTAGTGTTGTTCATCTTTTCTGCAGTCCACGACACGGATTCCTCCAGTTGAGTATCATTGGCTTGCGCAAGGCGATACCATGTTTCCCATCGCTCAATTGAGTATTCAAGATCCTGGAGGAAAAAAGCTTGGGCGAAGTTAAGATCCTCGGTGGGCCCTGGGGCAGTTCTCTTCTGCGCCCGAAACTTGTTCAGCGCAATGTTGCCCATCAAGAAATACCATCCTTTCGAGGCTGGAATGGCGAACTCCGTAGATATATGCTTGGTCGCGAGTGCACCAACGCCCTTGAGACAGTTGAATAAGGATACCGGATTGATTGGAGATTTGAAGTATGTCGTGAGTAGCTTCCGATTGAGGGAGATGTCCTCGTTCGTTTTTGGCCGACCTAGAGCACCGTGGACTTTGTCGATAGTAATCTTCAGATCATGCTTTGGAAGATCCTTGATGCTGATTTTGTCGGATTGTGAAAGAATGAATGGCAACAAGTTCGTCGCTGTCTTCTTGTCGAGGACATCAGGGATAGACCCGAATTCTTGGCAGTCAAGCGGGTCTATAAATGTCTTTAGGCCATATAGATCGTACAACAGCTGTGACAGTTCGTTATCACGATTGTTAACCTCGCTAACGTCGTCAAGACGAAGAAGTTCATCTTTTGCCAGTCTCAGAAACAGCCGACCCGCTAGATGACAGAATCCACGCACACCAGCTGCGTGGTGAACATGCCGGAGAAATTCGAACACATCGTCAGATGGATCGGGAAACTCCTTTGCGTTTTGTGAAGTGCCTTCTTTTAGTAGAAAGTATTGAAGCATCCAGAGCCGGAGCTGCATATCGTTAAGTTTGTTCATCATGTTTATAGAAGTACCCGCATGAAGGCCTTCGATTCTGGGTACAGGAAGCTGCCCGATGCGTATCATATCTTGGAGAAAGTTTGCTGCAGACATGATGCGCAGTAGCTGCGAAATAGCCGACATCGAAGACTGCATGTGCTCGTATGACAGGCACTCGAAGGCGTCTTTCTCGCTTCGGATGATTTGGAGGACCTTTGTCACCACCTCATCGACGATGCGAAACCGGCTGATCAGCTTGATATGGCGCTCTGGAGTGGAGCACTCTTGGTAAGCAGACGTTTTGAACTCACCCACCAGCGTCTCAATACTTCGCAGGTAACAAGACAAGACCTTGGGTGGGTACTCTATCGCCTCGTAGGCTTCGCGTAGACGCTGCCAAAGTGACAGCCGGAGATTGACAGAAGCAGAGTCCAGGAATTTTCTCATCTCCTGCGGTGGCGACGGTCGTGAGACCTGCATTTCAATGGAGCCATCAATGTGTCCAATCGTTGAGGGACTGCATGATTCGGGTTGGGGTCCGCCGTTAGCCTCAAAGTCTCTTCCTTCTACGGACTCTGTATCTTGGCCATGTTCCAGAATAGGCTCTAGGCTTTCAATGACTGCTATAGGGTCCTTCTCATCGGCGTCAAACACTTTCAAAAAAAAGCCTTTCATGCTGATACGGACGAGTTCGCGATCCACGGCAGCAACAGATAACTCCGGCATGACTGCGTTGTTCTGAACTTCGATACTCCGGCCTTCCAGTATCTGGAATATACCTTTCAGCTCCTCCATCGCGTAGATGACATGTTCCGGAAGAACGTCATCGTTGACACTCATTTGAAAGACGGAGGCCCAAACGTGGCGCAAAGCCAGCTCGTCCATTCCGATACTTGGATCGCAATCCGATCGCAGCTGCATCGCCTCCCGGCTTAGAGTGACCCATCTCTCCAGACGGTCGTTTTGGTCGGTCTGTGTAGAGGTGTCTACTCCACTGTGGGGATGTCTTATCAAGGAGTAGACATCAAGATGCAGTTCGAACAGCGTCTCGGCCATTTCCACTTGTGCAGCGTCGAATTGTGAGAGCTGATACTCCTCGCGATTTTCGCGAGCTTGAAGGATTCTGGTGCTCAGCCTTTCGATGCGGTGGACCATCGATTCATAAATGTAGTCGTCGATATTAACGATAACTTGGACTAGGTGGCGTTTAAGGTCTTCAGCCCATCTGTACTGCATGTAACTCGACTGGCTGCCTCTCGTGGAGCTATTCGGAACTGGTAAAGATCCTGGCGACAGCAGAGTTTCAACCCACGCAAAAGCTGCTTCCTTGGTGGAGAGCCACGCATCGTTGATGCTGTGCGCGAATGTGTTTAGATTCTCGTTTCGTAATATCGGTTTGACGCATGCTTGCGCAATACTGGACTTGGAGTAACCTAAAAAGGCGTTTAAACCGGCTTCTCTCGATGCTCCACTCAGGTCCACGGGCTCTGCACTCAGTAGAACTGGAGCAATATTCATGCCAGAATTCTGCACCGCTAAGTACATGTCGCACGCCGCTCTGTCGATACTGTCGGCAGCTGGAATGCCAGAAGAAAAATTACCGACGGTATCGCGCAGTTTCTTTGGAGATCCAAGGCCTTCTACACCTAGTCGTGCGAATATGTCATTCACGACCTCGCTCAAACATTGATCGGCATGACTGTATGGCCAAAGTTGGTCTTCCAGCTGTTTCGTCGCATCCTGCCCGACAGAATGCACCCCAATGCTTGGATCGGTGGCCTCGCGAGCGCGAAGACGCTTGCTACGAACGCGACCGCCTTCAGCAGTCTCGGGTAAACCGGCAGAGTCCGTGGAGCGCTTGCGAGATCGAGGCTGTGTAGGTTCGATGGGTGTTACCGAGCCGGCTTCCTCTGCTTTCGTGCTCAGGGGTGCGATCCTATCTTGGTCTTCCATGACAGTGTCGTCGCGATCCATTGCAGCAGTTGCTTCCACTTCCGGCACTGGGGCAACTGGCTCGTCCAACTCCGGCCGGGGTGCCTCTTTCGTAGCTTCAGCGACAATCGGCTTGAGGATGGGCGGCTCTTCCGTCGGCATCGGGCCTACATCTGGCGGTATGCTAAAGTTGATACAAGAACCAGGGCTAACGTTATTCGTGAGACCGCTTTGCTCAGCCATATAGTGGCGGAACACAGCCTCGCCAACGCCTGCCCAGTCCCATGTCGCGGGGTTCAGAATGATGCGACCAGGAGGCTTGCTAAGCACCCGTGGGACGTCAGACTCTGCCGGTAGGGGTGCAAATGGGTAGGGGTTCAGGCGTCTCTTGAGGGTTTCGGAGAGATCCTTCCGCTTCGTTTTCGATAATGGGGCTTGCATCAAAGATAAATTGTCCTCTAGCTTGGCAACTAGCTCGCGGAGCTGCTGGGTTGCGAAGCCCTCCTCGAGTCCAGGTATGCGCAGGAGGCTTTCGTACAACTCATCGTTGCCGTCCATCACAGCCTCGAGACAGAACCTGGTGATACGCTGGCTGCCTAGCATCGCCGCCACTGAAGCAGTCCGTAGCCACAGATCCAGATCTGTGTCCTCTTTATCCAGCGCCTCGGCGAAGTATGTCAAAGCGCCAGTGATATGACCTGAGCCATGCTCTTGAGAAATAGCGCCGTGCTGGCGGACCCAATGCTGCATCGTCTCGAGCATGAACTGGCCATGATTTTTGTATGACAGATGTAGTATTTGCGGCAGGGTATTGGGCGCGCTTTCGTTGCCGCCGGCGGCCTGCACGGGTCCGGCCTCGAAGTCGTCTTGCAGGATGGAGTCGAACTCCAGCGTATCCCCATACAGCTCATGGCGCTTGTACTCTGACAGCGATTCGGAGTATTTGAAGATTTCGGATTCGAAGAGGGCTTTGTACGCTTCGGCCGTCTTGTCGAACGATTCGGGGCCTTCGGAGTGGTACTTGAGGGCGGCTTGGTAGAGCTTCAGAGCTTCTTCGATCTGGATTTCCTTGGTGTTGTCGACCTCATCTTCGACCTCATTATCCGATTCGACATTGAGCGCATGCCAGGCCGACTTCATCGCGTCAGTGAACTATATCGTGGCGAGAGACGTCGCGGTCGCGCGGTGGAGCATGTGAAGCTCGAAACGTACCATGTTGAGGGCGGCGTTGAGTGTGCAGAGAGAGGGGCTGTCCTGACGCGCAAACGGGAATTTAATGGCAACATGTATTGTCCGCGCGCGCCGTCATCTGCGCGCCTTGCGTGAGGTAGAGACGTGGGGAGTGTCGCGTCGTGGGCATGGCAGCTGGAACCGGGTCTTGGCAGACAGACACGAAGAACAGCTTTGGGCGGCCACATGCACGCCAGTTGACAAACGCCGACCAACGCGCGCGAACCCTCCCCTCAAGCAAGCTCGACCTCTCCGCCTGCGCGGCACGTTGTGAGCCATGGTGACGGCTCCAGCTGTTCCCGAGTATGCTAGACTTCCACCTTCACTTTCCCTCTAGCCGGCTTGCTGATTGAACGCCGTAGAATCTACGAGGAGGAGCTCCACTCTGCCATTGAGGCGCGTTCCGAGTCCCTCCAAGCCCTCCGGGAACTCGGCCCTCCCGACCTGGTTCACCTCATCAAGCAACCGATCAAGTCCGCGACGAAGCAGGTGCGAAGTCACCGCCCCCCAATTGCCCTGTGGAGAGAGACTGATATTCGGCGCAGATCGGCGTGTACCACCATGTCTCCGGCATAGACGCATCCTCGTCTGCGAGCCTGGCAGCCTACATAAACACCCTCACGTACTCCACGCACGATAAACAGCACAAGGTGGTCTCTGGGCTGTATTGGTATGCCATGTGTCCACGAAGCAGAAGGCAGAGGCTGACAGAGGGTAGCTGCTACAATGCCTTTTCGCGGCTCGATATGCGAGTACAAGTTTATATTCCAGGTACCGTGGAGAGTTATTGCATCGACGAGCGCGGAGACAAGCGGGTTGCGACCGACGATCTGTGGCTGGAGACGTATCTCTGCAGCGTACTGCGCGCATACTCGTACGCTGATGATGGCTCGGGCGAAACGATTAAGAAGATTGTTGGAGTGCGGCGGTTCAATCCCATCACGAGCACCGAAAGCGAGCACAAGTTCTTGGAGGCCGCTGAGCGCTTGTTCTTCAATGGCTGGCAACTGGGCTCCGACCCTGAGATCCAGGTTCCAAACCTTGTCTCGAACCATCTAACTACCGGTCTGCTGGAATACATACACACAACGGGAAGGTACGCCTCCGGCATCAACCTATTTGAGAAGCTGCGAACAAAGGACCCCGAGATCTCGTCGTTGCTAGCGCGGGTGTACATCGAAGCCGATGAAGAGGTCAAGGCAGTAGAGCTTTTACATGAAGCAATTCAAGAGCTACCCATGGACTACTCATTACTTGACTGCCAGGCCGATTTCTGCAACAAGAAGGGCAGAAGCGACCTAGCGTTAGAGATCGCGCGGAGGAGCGTGGTATCAGCTCCGAGTGAGTTCGGTACGTGGGCAAGATTAGCTGAGGTCTATGTCAGCCAGGAACAGTGGGACTTGGCGCTATTGACGCTCAACTCCTGTCCCATGTTTACCTACCAGGACAAAGACGCACCGCGGATGCCGGAGCCACAGAGGGTGTTCCTCCCCATCATGCCAGAGGCTATCTGCGATGAGATTGAAGACAGCAACGTCGACGACGTGGAGCTTGTGCATCCTACACTCCGAAAATTACACGCTTCCGGATTCAAGGGGACTTTCCTCAAAGCATATATGCTCCTTACAGAAATTACTAAGAAAATCGGCTGGGACCAACTCCTGCGCATACGAAGTCAAGTCTTCGTTATGGAGGAAGAGTACCGCCACGAAAAACAGCATGTAACCCAACACGGCTCACGAAACGCTAGCACCACTGCCCTACGCTCACCTACCCCTACCACACAGACCAACGGAGAAGTTCATGGTGAGGTCGAGGAGACCTCAGACACGGAAGAGGAACGCACACCCAATGGTGAATCTTCCGGCTCTGCCGCGGCCGCCGCCACTACCACCACCGTTGAAGAGTCAATAGTAAAGCCCGGTCACACAGTAGCCTCCGAAGTTGTCAAGGCAGGTAGTGACGACCCTACCCCAGCAACCTCTAACCCGCAAAACCAAAACTACACGCACTTCCAAAACAAGCGGCTCTGCGAACGCTGGCTCGACAACCTCTTCATGGTGCTCTACGAAGACCTACGCGTGTACACTATCTGGCGCACTGAGATGGCGCAGTACCGACAGCAACAACTCCTCTACAAGAAGAGCGCTGAGGAGTGGGAGATTCTGGGCGAGCTTGCAGAAAGGTTACATCATGGGGAAGAGGCGATGGAAGCGTACGAGAACTGTTTGCAGATGAAGTTTAGTCCAAAAGCGATGAGGGGCGTGCTGAAGTTGGGTGACAGTGGGAATGGGGGTGGAGGACCGAATGTTAGGGATGTTTGCGGTGCGTTAATTCGGTTAGTTACGTGGCAGTATCGGTGGTACTCTGAGGTACGTTTGACATGAAGAGCCGACAGAGGCGAGGCTTTCACTGACGACTATAGTTCTCGCCATCTTTGCTGTTCACGATTCGGAAACTCATTGAGGAGGAAGGTGCAGTCAAGATTCGCAGTATCATTCAGGGAACGAGCCTGCCGCAGCATGTGCTAGATTTAACGCATCAGTACGCGGCTCTGTGCGCCGCCTTTCGAAGCAGTGGTAGCGATGGTTGATTCTCTTAAAATGATTAGAACATAGGATAACGGTAGATATCGGTCAAGTGTGGTAGAGTTCCGAGCGGAACGGAGGATACACAGCATCTCCCTGTTCTAACATCAGCATGATTTCTCGTGCAAGTCTGCCCATCAAGGTCACGAGCTTATGCCCTAATATCACAATATCATCCCGCAAAGTTTTATGAGATGTGACACAAGCTTTTGGTCTCGCCACAAGCCTTGTCGTGCTCGCAACCAATGTATTCGTTTTATCATCACAAGATCCGAGTCCCTTCAGGTCGCCCTCAGCACGCCATCGCAGAAACCTCTTCCCTTGAAATCGAGACCGGACCATGAACCATAGCAAAAGAGCCCACGAGGAACACCGCACCATGCCATCTCCATACACGCCACGCCCCCAGGTATTTCCACCACTTAACGGTACGATTTCTGGTAACGCGCGCGGGCACCTGGACCACCGAACTTCTTGGGTTCACACCGCCTGTTGTCGGCAACGAGCAGTGTGCGGTCGTACTGGACAAGGGCTTGCTTAAGTTGGTTCTTGGAGTGCTCGTCGACGTATTTTTGGTAGTAGGCGATGATGGATTTGGCGATGGCTTGGCGGATGGCGTAGATTTGTGAGGTGTGACCTCCACCGGAGACGCGCACACGGATGTCGACGTCGGCTGAACTCTAAGCATTAGTACGATACTTCTGGAATGTTCAGTTTCTGTCGCGTGTGCGTACCGAACTTGTCCATGCCGATGATCAAGATAGGCTCGTAGACCTTGAATCGCAGCGTCTCGGGCTGGACGAGGTTGAGGGGCTTGCCGTTAACCTTGACGAGTCCTTTACCGGCCTATGCACATCTACTCAGTATGCTGTTTCTCGCGCGCTCGGTCGTGGCATTGGAGGTATACCTTGCAGTGGGCGACGGCTGTTCATTTTGTTTAGCATTTGGGTATTTCCGCCACGGCGGAGTGGAGGGGTCGCATACCAGTCGCAGTCTTCTTCTTGCCGAAGCATTGCACGCTCTGGGTAGCCATGTTGGGCGACTGTGGGTTGCGTGCGGTAGAGAAAGGTAGGTTAGTATTTGCCTGTCGACCCAGCCGGAGATGTCGTTGCGCGGGAGAAGCTCGCGTCGAGAAATTCGCTTGCGATGTGCGCACTAGCCAAACCTAGTCAGGTGTATGATCCAAGCGTTTTGCTGCGTTTGTGTTACGTCAGCAAATATCCTCTGCACTTGGTGCACTCCGAGCTGTGAGGTGTAAGCAATATCCACTCGTACGACTTTCCTTTTCTTATATGAGAGCGTGCATTTCTATTCGTATGTGCCGGAGAAGGCCCGACATGTAGGGCCAACTCGATATAGCAAGCCGTCGCGAATAATGAGGGGGGCTTCGAAGTAAAAGAACGCTGGCACAACGAGGCTACATAGGATATACTCCACCATGCCTACTCGACTATACGTATTTGGGAGCAATAGCGAAGGCCAACTCGGCATTCCAGCAAAAGACATCGTTTCCACGCCCACCATCGCGAAGTCATGGCCCTCAAACGAAAAGATCAAGAATATTTGCAGTGGCGACAACCACACGCTCTTCCTTACCGACTCTGGCGCGGTATGGGGTGTAGGTGACAACCAGAGGGGACAATTGGGACTCTCAACAAACTTGAACGAAACAAAATTCGAAGAGCTGAAAAAGTTGCAAGATGATGTATCATTCTGTGCAGCTACGTGCGAATCATCAGCCTACATTACCAACTTTGAAACCAGCATTCCTTTCGCGCAGAGTACACTGATCACGGAAGGTACAGGGCACTGGGGTGAGCTTGGTCTCGGCCCCTCTGACGATAACACCTCTTCCTTCAGCAGACAGGCCGTCCAGCAAAGTCTTCCTTGTCCAGCCATCGATTTCGGAGCTGGCGCCTGGCACTACGTCGCTATTCTGCATGATGGGACCGTCTACGGCTGGGGCAAATCGCGTCTCGATCAACTAGGCCCCAAGCTCTCATCCCAACAACACATCGGAACACCAACACGAATCGAAGATGCGAGCGTCATGATGCCTATCAAAGTCGTATGCGGGAAAGACTTCACGCATCTTGCAAGCCACCCTACTTATGGGTACCACATCATCTTTGGTCGGGACAAATTCGGACTTAGAAGCAACATGCCCTCGCATATTAAAGATTGGAAGGACATCGGAGCTACCTGGCATGCTATTTTTGTACTGTTCCAAGATGGGAGCTTGACAGCGTGGGGGAAGGACAATATGTGGAATTTAGTGCCGGCAGGATTGCCGAAAATTGACAAAATGGCTGTGGGGAGCGAGCACATACTTGCGCTTACGAGGGAAGGAAGGTTGATCAGTTGGGGATGGGGGAAGCATGGGAATTGTGGAGATTTGACAAAGCTAAAGAATGAGGGGAAGGTGAAGAACGACATGGTGTCTAATTACTGGAACGAAATACCCATATCAGGGAAAATACGGGCTATCGGCGCAGGCTTTTGCACAAGCTTCGCGTTGACTGAGATCGAGGACAAGGCCGCTCAGGAGGAATAACCACAGTAATCAAAAAGAATTGGATAATCCAGTATTCGTTGCTACATCGATAGTCCATCGTAATTAACTAGTTCTTCGCATCCTCTATCTACCACAGTCCCTTGACCTGCGATACCCTCTGACTAGGGGCGATAGCCTCCACACTGTCCACCCCCGTCGTGCTAGTTGTCGCGACATCCACTTTCGAAAAGCTCCCACTATCCCTGAATGTCGGAAAGTTCCCTGCATCCCGATCCGCATTTGCATCCCAACCCAAGGTTTCTTCCTCGTTGTAGTTTAAAGGTTCCCATCGCGCATCTTCCTCTTCGTCTTGGTTCACGAATAAACTCTCTGGGACCGGCTGCGGCTTTGGCGAAGGCGGTTTTTTAGATCCTAGCGGACGGCGAGCCGAACGGCGAGATGCGGGTGAGGTGGGTGGTAGCATGCTGCGACTGTTGGTGGAGGATTGAGCGCGGGAGGCGAGCCTGCCGGGGATTTGGAGAGCGGGATTTGGTGTCGCTGCAGGGCCATTGTAATCACCAGATGTCATGAGGGTGAATTCACAGAGGAGGCCGTCGCCACCATAGCTAAACTGCAGTGGGCGCGTAGGCTGGGAGTAGAACGCTTTCAAACTCGTCTTCAACGTATCCGCGTGGATGACGATGGCTTTGAAGTCCTTGACGCTGACGATGATGTGCAGTCCCGGCTGCACACTGAACTCCTCGAAATCGGATATGTTGACGGCAACTGCTGTAACAAGCGGGTGCTTCAACACTTCCTTCCCATTGCTAATCTTCTCGGTAAAGCTTTTGAACACGGCACGTCCATCGCCCTCCTCGCCTGAGAAGATATCAAGCATTTCTGTCTTCGCGCCAAAGTACTCAATGTACTCCCGCAACCCACCGGCCCGCATACTCCACCGATTCTTCGCCGCGTTACGATCGAAGAGCGCGTGCATGACGTCCACAGCCTCGTAAGTTAGTTTGTAAGTCTTGATAACACCTTGGTTGCACACCATCCTTACGACGAAGCGGCATGTATTAGCGTTTTCTTGCACCGACACTTCGCAGCGGGATATTGCGCCATCGCGGCCTAGCGGGTCGTGCAAGCGGGCTTTGAAGACGGAGAGTAGCGCTTTGGTGTAGATGCTGCAGGTGAAGCGGCCGTCTGCCCCGTTCTGTGTCGGGATGCATTCATATTTGGTGAAGAATTGTCTGCCGTCGAGGGTGGCGGCGGCATAGGCGGATTTAGAGGAGTTGAGAGCGGTGAGTGTGAACTGGGATGGGATGTATGAGAGGGATGACCCGACAAAGAAAAGAGAGAGATGCGACCCACTCTTTCGCGACGCGCTTCGATGGCGACGGTGTCGCTGAATTTTCCGAGGCAGACGAGTAGATCGTGGATTTTGGAGGACGCCTCAGGCGTAAGAGTGAAGTTGAGAACGACCATTGTGTGTCATGGTTGACGGCAATCGCTCACTACAGAAGCCTCCTTGACGTTATCGACTCTGGTTCATGTCACTTGCTGGGATCCAAGTGTGAGCGTCATCCCGAATGAGGGCCGTTGAGAATCGAGCAAACGTGCTTTCGTGTACGGCAAAGCGCGTCTCGGCCGAAAAAGGGGTTAGCGCGCCACTACGTCACGAACCAACCTTTCACCCACCTATCAACAACCCGCCCACCGCGACAAAGAGGTCAATATGCCTCCAGCGCTGCCAGATGATATCCTGCATCTATTATGCGAGCAGCTTGCAGAGCAGGAACAGTTCGACACGTTGTTCAATTGTGCTACCGTCAGCCGAGCTTTCGCAACCCCTGCATTGAGCCATCTGTACCGGTACGTCCTGCATGCATCGATATGCTGTATAACATCCCATATCCAAGTGGGCTTTGCGTGTGAAAATTGGGACTCACGCGTTACAGATCCTACCACAAAGCTCCCGTCCGCGGCGGTGGAGAGGATGAAGCTGTTCCGCTAGCCACCAAACTGCTGATGGTCCAGAAATGGTCTATCATGTGGGGTTCATTAATCGCGTCGAGTCTCGGGGCGACGTTATTTCCGTACTGCCGTTACATCAGGGTCCTTGACTTTCGGGATCTCGAGAATCTACTTGATGACGATCAGTTCAAGGTTAAAATCTCGAAGCAATTCTTCGCGGGGCCTTTGGCGCCGTTTCACAAGGCGGATACGTTGAAAATGCCTAATGGACGGAAGTATGAGCGCTTGAATATTAGGGCTGTTATCGACGCCATTGGAGAGGTGGTTACTCAACATACACCAATGCTCGAGCTCATCAGCGGCCAACGTAAGTACTCCCAATGATTGATTGCTTTCGGTGGCTGATATTCCCAGTTAACTCATCTGCACTGATCCGATGGATCCCGAGGCTTCCTCGGCTTCAAGGACTAGAGCTTTGGGATGGTAGTGCTCTAGAAGACGCGCTTGTGCCTGAATGCATCCATCAACACTGCCCAAGCTTCAACTTCTTGATGATCTTTACCTGGTGAATACTACTAGATTGAACTAGTGCGAGACTTGCTAACCTTGACAGGTACGGTCAAGATCGCGACGCTAAGTTCTCGCGATTCATCCAGGCAATGAGGCCGAACTCCCTAAAGGCCATTCAAACGATCGGTGACGTGGGCGCGGCAGCAGAGACTTTTCTTGCCTTGAACAGCCACGGCGCATCTCTGACCGAGCTTAGAATTTGTGTCTCCAACGACTCAATGCCACATCTCCCGCTGCTTGCCGAATGCACCTCTCTCGAAACGCTCCAAATTAAGGATGCGTATGGAACTGTCATTCTGGAGGAAACTCAGAACGATGTTCTATTAGAGACCATCGATTGGCTGCGCAAATGTGAAAACCTTGAGCGCCTGATCGTTCAGGTACTGTCTGCCTCCGCCCTAGTTACCCCAGTGCTGTTGGAGCACAAGATCCGCCTACGAAACCTTGAGATCGATTCGTACGTGTTGAAAGACAGTCGAAATTTCCACCAGGCACTAGTGCATCAGAAGGATTCGCTCTCGTTCCTATCACTAAGTGGCGAAACGGACGGAATGTGTCGGGACGATCTCGATATCATTGTCGACTCCTTGAAGCAGTTGACGCAGCTGAAGGTACTAAGGCTGCTTCTTCAAGAGGTATTCCACGAAGAGCACCTTATTGCGATCATCACTGATCTTCGGTTTCTCGAAGAACTATACGTGAATGGCCTGGAGCTCAACGATCGTATCCTCGATTTCGTTGGTAATCTTGGCAATTTGCGGAGCGTTACGCTTGCTGGTATCTCCAAGTTTACGACCGATGGGCTACTAGAATTCGTCTCCCGCCTTGGACCGGGAAATCAAAACCTTCGTGTGATGATCGACATGGCGGATCCAGATACCATGCTTCCAGAAGAACAAGTTGCACTAGTTCGTGAGAGCTTATGGGAGAAGGCCAGAGGGACGCTGGAATATACACTCTGGAGAGGTGAGTTCATTCGCATTGCTGGCATCACTGAACAGAAAGCTAAACGCAGATCGGCACAGATCCGAATGTCTCCGAATTTGAGGGCGATTCTGATTGAAAAAATAACATGTATTTACGACATGCCCCGTATGGAAACGTTTAAAGCAATAGACATACTTCTGCTATATCTCCTTGATCAGTCATGTGTTAGAGAGCATCTTGGTACTCTATATAATGGGTGTGCCACCAGTGTTTAATGAAAGAATGTTGAACGAGACATTTACGATCTGAAAAGAAGTAAGTACAAAATTGGCGTCATTGCCTTACCTTTCCGATCTTCACGCTTCCTTTCTCCAGGCCCGCATAGCGAAGTGGCCAGCAGTAAAAGTGACGTGGGTCTCGCTTGTACCCCGCTAGTGGGGTCTGCAGAGGAACTGTCCCAAATCACTACTTCGACATTAGTACTTCCGAGTATTCTCCTGTATGTCTATCAAGAGAATATTAGTGATTGCCGGCTCCGACAGCTCCGGCGGAGCGTATGCAAGCCTGATCCAGTCTAGAACACCAGTTAACAGAACGTTGCAGCGGGCTCGAGGCAGACCAGAAGGCTATCGCCGCTCATGGCTGCTATGCTATGACAGCCACAACAGCTTTGACAGCGCAGAATACTATAGGAGTTCAGGATATACACCATACCCCTCCGCCGTTCCTGAAGAAACAGATCGATGCTTGTCTTGATGATATTGGCGTCGATGTGGTCAAAACAGGTAAGCATAACTATATGTTCCAACGCTTCACTAACCACGGATGAAGGCATGCTCGCATCTACGGATGCTATCAAGGTTGTTGCCGATGCTTTCCGAAGACACAACATTAACACTTCCGTCGTAGACCCGGTACGCCAAAGCCACCGATACCATCACGGAGACATTGGCTGAAAGATTAGGTCATGGTATCAACAAGCGGCTCCAATCTACTACCCAAAGAAGCCGTCTCTACGCTCATCACTCAACTTCTCCCTCTAACAACGATCCTGACACCGAACCTCCCAGAAGCGATACTCCTCCTCAAAACCGCAAACATCTCCTACGAAGACCCTGAGAACGTCGACGACATCGCCAACATCGCTCAAGAAATTCAAAAGCTGGGACCAAAGTACGTTCTCGTAAAAGGAGGGCATTTACCGATGACAGAGAGGCGATTGGTGAGTAAAGAAGAGGCGGATAGGGATGTGGTGCTTAATGTGCTGTACGGTGAGGGAAAGATGACGATGATGGAGACTAGGTATCAGAAAAGTAAGAACACGCATGGCACAGGTTGTTCATTGGCTTGTGGGTTCTTCATCCCGCCATCACGTATACTCACCAACCTTGTGACAGCTGCAATCGCCTGCAATCTTGCATCAGGCATGGACATCATCACCGCCGTCAATAAAGCAAATCTCTACGTTGAAGCAGGTATCAAAACAAGCCGGGACCTTGGGAAGGGGAACGGCCCGATTAACCACTTTCACTCCACTTACACACTACCATTCTCGCCGTAAGCCTCGAAACTTCCAGATTGTTACGTTAGACTGACAAAGACAAGAGGGCGCTTCATCGATTACCTTCTCGACCGTGAAGATGTTCAAGTGCCATGGAAAGCATACACGCATCATGATTTTGTGCAGCGGATGGCTGATGATACGCTACCTGTGGAACACTTCAAACACTACCTCATCCAGGACTACTTGTTTTTGGTCTGTCAAGATCCGACATAAGATCCTCAATGCGGCTGATAGACCTACAGGTTCACTTCGCCCGTGCAAATGCATTGGCTGCGTTTAAGTCGAAGTCGATGGCCGACATTGGCCGGGTGGGTGCGGCCTGTTGTCGTCGCTTGGGGTTTTACTGATCAGAGTAGTCTGCACAACAAGTGCTTCGCTTGCAAGAAGAGATCAAACTGCATATAGGGTTTTGTAAAGCGTATGGCTTGGAGGTTGAGGCTATTGAGAACGAGGAAGAGGATCAAGGTGAGCACCATATTCAGCTTGGCTGTAGATACTCGGCTGATATTACATAGCATGTACCGCATATACAAGGCAAGCTCCTTCCTTCCCGGCGTGGAAAGCTCATTGACATTCGCAAGATACGTCCTCGATGTGGGTCAATCTGAAGACTGGATGGCGCTCCAGGTTGCATTACTTCCTTGTCTGATCGGCTATGGCATCATTGCGCGGCGACTTCACGATGACCCAGAGACAGTGAGAGAAGGCAGTAAATATTGGAAGTGGATCGAGACATATGTGGGAGAGGACTACTGTGAGGCGATGAAGGTTGGCCGAGGTAAGTCGAATATACCACGTGCTCTGCTACTGCTGATGCCCCCAAGACCTTATTGAAGGGCATGCTACAAAACAATCGGCCTCTCGAATTGATGAGTTGGCGCAGATATTCGTCCATGCGACAAACGTGAGCGTTTGCCGAGCTCTGCCGCCGGGGAAAAGCTGACCTGTCACAGATGGAGAGAGGATTCTGGGATATGGGAATGGAAGCTGGTCTGCAGAGCAAATAAAGTAATAGACCCCTCTGTCCTGTAGGCTCAATGCGATATCAAAGTGGTATTCTCGTGATTTTGCCTTGGTGTTTAGTGATGCTGCTTTCACGTGCGATAAGCCTCGCCCCTTCTTTCACATCGGGATTAGTGCCTTGGCAAACAAAAATTGCAAGCGCAACGGCGAGGCAAAGGCACCCGCCCTTCTTCTTGCGCTTCTCCCCCTCTTACCACACAAACACCCGCACTTCTCCTGTCTTTAGCCTTCAACCAGCGACAACTTACCAGTCGCTCTACCACGTCTACTACACGCTCTCCCGGTCACAGCAACACAGACGCTCTTTCGCACCGGTAGTTTGTTCTTTCAGACCAGTCCCTACAGAACCTTCACACCATGTCTTACGGCGGAGGTTATGGCGGCCGCTCTGGCGGCGGCGGCGGCGGCGGCGGTGGCTACTCAAACGGGTATGATAGCAGAAGTGGTGGATATGGCGATGCCTCCAACTACGACTACTCAGGCCAATATGCTGCGTATGGGTATGAGATTACACCCCCATGGCACAGGCGTTAGTAGCGTGGTTACCGGCAGCCTATTCATCTGCAGTTTTCTTTACTCATCGGATTCTGCGCGCAGGACGAGTACAGCGGGTACGGTAGGCGACTCCGTCATTACAGGCGGTACTCACTACCATCACTACTCCGAGGTACTCCCTGCATCAGCGTAGAATCTCCCCCTGTCTCTCACCCCAAGTGTCGCAGTGTACTAACAAGCGAACAGATATAGCGGTAGCAACGGTCACTCAAACGGATACGGTGGCGGCGGTGGATACGGTGGTGGTAGCTACGGCGGCGGCGGTGGTGGCGGAGGCGGCGACCGCATGTCCAATCTAGGCCAGAGCCTGAAGACGCAGAGCTGGGGTATGAGTGCCACATCACGTCTCCCAATAGCAGCAAAACTAATAGCAAACACAGATCTCGACACGATGCCCAAGTTCGAGAAGCACTTTTACAAGGAGGATCCCGCAGTTACCGCACGCTCAACAGCCGAAGTCGAGGCATACCGAAAAGAGCACCAAATGTCCATCCAGGGATCCAACGTGCCCAAGCCCGTTACCACTTTCGACGAGGCCGGCTTCCCGGCCTATGTCATGAACGAAGTCAAGGCACAAGGCTTTGCGAAGCCCACGGCCATCCAGGCACAGGGCTGGCCAATGGCCCTGTCCGGGCGCGACGTTGTTGGCATTGCTGAGACTGGTTCCGGAAAGACGCTCACCTACTGTCTCCCTGCTATCGTCCACATTAACGCCCAGCCTCTGCTCGCACCTGGCGACGGTCCCATTGTGTTGATCCTCGCCCCGACGCGTGAGTTGGCCGTGCAGATCCAACAGGAAATCAGCAAATTCGGCAAGTCTTCGCGCATCCGGAACACGTGCGTCTACGGCGGTGTGCCCAAGGGCCCCCAGATTCGCGACCTCGCCCGCGGTGTCGAAGTATGTATTGCTACACCAGGCCGTCTCATCGACATGCTTGAGATGGGCAAGACCAACCTTCGTCGCGTCACCTACTTGGTGCTCGACGAGGCTGATCGCATGCTTGACATGGGTTTCGAGCCTCAGATTCGCAAGATTATTGGACAGATCCGACCAGACCGTCAGACTTGCATGTGGTCGGCCACTTGGCCCAAAGAAGTCCGCCAGCTCGCTTCCGACTATCAAAAGGATTGGATCCAGGTCAACATTGGTTCCCTGGAGCTCTCCGCCAACCACCGCATTCAGCAAATTGTTGAGGTCGTCACTGATTTCGAGAAGCGTGATCGCATGAGCAAGCATCTTGAGACCATCATGAATGACAAAGACAATAAGGTTCTTGTCTTTACAGGTACCAAGCGTGTTGCGGACGAGATCACCCGGTTCCTGCGTCAAGATGGCTGGCCAGCGCTTTGTAAGTTGCCCCTTCTCTTCTGTCCCGTTCTATCACTAACATGCGCCAGCTATTCACGGCGATAAACAGCAGAACGAGCGCGATTGGGTATTGAATGAGTTCAAGACCGGCAAGAGCCCCATCATGGTTGCCACCGATGTGGCCTCTCGTGGTATTGGTATGATGACAAACCCCTCAATCCCCTTCCCCCCTCCCCAACCCCTAACATTCTTATGCGTGATCTGTGAGATGCTCTGCTTAGGTCGTCTCGTGCGCTCGCTACTCTTGCTCCCATGACATCGTCCAGGGCTTTATGTTTCTCGAATCTGATCACCAGGGCTCCTTGGGCATGACGGTGAAGCTCGCTCCACCGCTTTTTGTTTCAGGTATCGTCAAGGTACTCCGAGACAAGTGAGATGTTTGGACTTACTCAAGTCGCAGTCTCTTCCAAGGTTTCCTGGCCAGGAGATGTTCACAGCCAGTCTTTATTGGACCCGATGCCATGACCTGTAGCGCACAGAGACGGTTGCATGCAACATACTGCAGCTTCACGCGACCTTCCTGGTCGTCTTTGTGCACGTCTACTTACTGATATGCTAACCTTCTCTCTCAAGATGTCCGTAACATTACCCATGTGCTGAACTACGACTATCCGAACAACTCGGAGGACTACATTCATCGCATTGGGCGAACCGGCCGTGCGGGTGCGAAGGGAACTGCCATCACCTTCTTCACCGCAGAGAGTAAGCTACATCCATCCCGTTGTTTTTGATAAGACTAACAGGCGTGCAGATGCCAAGCAAGCTCGTGACCTCGTCTCCGTACTTACCGAAGCCAAGCAACAGATTGATCCTCGCCTCCATGAGATGGCTCGCTATGGCGGCGGTGGCGGCGGCGGAGGTCGTTGGGGAGGCGGTCGTGGACGTGGCCGCGGAGGAGGCGGTGGTGGTAGTAAGAATCCCTATCATTGTCACTCGTAGACTTTACGCTAACATGCATCAGACTGGACCGGCAGCAATACCGCACCAGTACGCAACAGCCGCTGGTGAATGTGTTTAGACGCGACCAACCTCCACCGTCCGCCGTCGGCCGTTCACCTAAAAGCAACAGGGACCAGATAGTCATGGGATTGGCGTACTGACATAGACGTTTCCTCTACCAATCTTTCTTTCGTCTCTTCATTCCCTTGCGACGGTGGACGATCTCCCTCGCTACACTGGATCGTGTACCTGTCATATTATATGCTGATACCCCGGCGGGAAGGCTATCGGGTTGCTCGTCGTGCATGAGGTGCATTGTGTTCCCTGTTTTAGACTACATTTCCCATTTTCGTTCAACACCTTTTCGAAGCCGCGTTTTGCGGCTAAATTACTCTCGCGGTACGATGAAGAGGGGTGGGACTTGCACCCCAAATGGAGGCCAGAGCTCAGGATTGAGATGCATACGGCGCTGGCAGGTGGGCGTTTATAAGGTGAAAAGCTTTGTTAAGTAATATCAGATATAGAATATACCTCCATGACATTTTCATCAATGTGCCTTCTGGATCTTCTTTGTTCATTATATGGTTCGTGCTTTCAGCAAAGGGGTATAGACTTGCTACGTTTGATCGCATCTGGATGGATTGCTTCTCGGGGACTTCTATACTTATACTCTATGCTCTATGCTCTATGCTCTATGCTCTATGCTCTATGCCGTGGCTAGGACGGCCATGCGTGCACGCATTCAAGGAAAGCACGAGAACAGCATCAGAATCCAGTTTCGTCAACCTTGCTTGGTTCCGTCATCCACGCATCGCCTCACACTGTGCAGAATATGAATTTGAGCGGGCTGCCGATATACGATTCAACACATCTGCGCATACATACACCACTTCTGTACATTGTACCTACAGATGCTCATACTACTACCTCCTTCACACCTTGCACAAACTTGTGCGTTATTGATGTTCGCGTTGGAGACTGCTTTCGTGGAATGGGGAATGATTTGGTAAGGTGTTTGCAACGTTATAGTACGGTAGTATGGAAAGTCTATAGAGAGCTTGGATGCGCGGGGGAAGGTAGTGTTTAGGTACAAATTGGCGAGAGTGGGATTGAGAGAAATGGGGAGTGGATTTTTACTCGATAGATGTTGTGGCTTCGTAAGCTGCTGTGACTGCGTTTGGTCAACAACGTATGCACGCGTAGCTGAGGTTGGGTGAGATGTGAGAAAGGGGTGGGGCTGCTGGGGTTTTTAGGAATCTTCGAGTTTGGATGCAAGAGCCGAGCTCGTGATTGACTATTTTTTTTTGTTTGGGGGGGGGGGAGAGAGGGGCTGATGGAAAGTATTCAGAAGTCGGAGAGGACATATTGGGCACGTGGTGGAATCGACACCCGTGGTATCGAATGAGTAGCAGCCATCGCGTCGTCAAAACTCGCGGAATAACCTAAAAAGGTGACACAAAAAGGCACTTTCGTCCCGAATACCTTAAAACACAAGAAGGTTGTTGGTTGCAGTTATTGCCTGAGGCTCACGTCACGGTATGACTGCGAGGCCAACGGCCCGAGCCTCATGGAGGGCGTGGCACGTGTTATGACGCGTGTTATAACTAAGACGTGGGAGTCCTTCGTGGCGCGAAGTATGGGGTGGAAAGTGACATGGGAGGGTTTGATATGTAGAGTGGGCAATTCGGAATCTTGGTAGTTGATTTGGACCTGAGGAATGGCAGGGAGGATTGAACTTAGGACCTGTACTATAGTACAAACGCTGCAAGGAGGGGGAAAAAGAAAAGTATGTGTGGTATGGCAGAGTGACTTGATCACGAAAGAAGGTTCCAAGTATGGAGATGAGCAACTAGATAGAGAACGAAACAGTACTCGGTCTACTTTTGTTGCGCTCTGTAGCAAGTTAGTCGCTATTAATCCAACACTAGCTGCCCCATGCAGAAAGTAGAAGATTAAACCTCCTCACCCTGTTGTCTACAAGGTAGATGGGTTGAAACAAATGTAAACACGTCTTTAGGTCCATCTATACTGCACGCTTATCATGGAAGGTTAGTAAACGGCGTAGTTCGTCTCTAGATGCTACCTGGAAGGATCGGTAGAGCCCGACCCCAGCGTCGTGCCGACCAGCCTGTATAACTGATAAAAACGACTTTGTTTGGATGCTACGCTTTTAAAGCAATATGAGCGCCGAACACGCTACTGCGACCGAAGGGGGAAGCCGATTTGACGGACCTGGCATACCGCTGAGTATTCCGCCGGACGGACAGGGCTGTTCTAACGAGCAATTCTTAAGAGCTAGATTAGACGCGGCGGGTGGAGGTGGTGGGTTGGAGCTGTGGTAGGAGTTGTTCAAGCTGGGTAGACGTGTTTGATCAACCAAGTTTTGGGGCTGCGTCTCTTATTGTGGAAAACTTATTTCCGTGTCACTACCGTAACTGGACTCATGTCCTGTACAATATTAGTGACGAAATGCTTTTTATTGAGATCATTATTAGTTCCTATTAAGATGCACTTACAAAATGTCATCATTTGGGGAGAGATTTGTCGAAATCGAGTGTATGTGGTGGTGGCTTTTTTGTTGGCCTGGTATGTCGCGCTCCCACATTAAGAACCACAACCTAAGCAACGTTACCTCATCAATTCACTAGAAGATCGATGTGGTTTTACGTAGGGCTCTATCTAGGATAATCATAGTGCGTACATATTTCGTTCAGGATGCCAATGCGCATTGAATACAATATCATTGAAGCTTTCGAGAGCACGACACCAGTAGATATCTTCGTGATTAACCATCGCAAGTGGGAAGACCCATTTTTGCAGTCGCGGGTAAGTAGGACGATGAAGCGGCCTCAATTTAGATGGTCTCAGTCGTAACCAGAGATCATGAGGTGCGTTGAAGCAAGAACACACATACTGATGACATATCGAATACCAAGAAACATGGCACTCTAAACTAGGTCCCACAGTTACAAGTTGGACTGGATCGCAGCAGGATTTGGTCAATTTCGCATACTGACCATGGTGAGAGGAGGGCGGAAGTCTCAGCCTTTTGATCAAAAGGAGGTCCCAGCGGTTCTCGTGTCCTATCTACCTGGGTTAAAGAAGGAATCACAAATAACGATACTCGGATGCGGGCTGACGAGTGGTTGAAGAGAGTCGGAAGTAGGCGGTCGGATTGGGATTTATTCAACGATACCTCACTCCGCGGTTGACCACCCGCCATTAGTATGGCGTATGGAATCGCGTGTGGCCGAATGACAGCTGTATGCTGTGAATGTGGTTCATGGCGAGATATGGATAGTTCTGCCTAGGAGCACCGGGCTAGACATAGGTTGACATTGTGACAGGCTCAACGCTAAGGGCGTTGTGCTCCTGTACTATTGCTTCCGGGAAAGCTTAGATGACTGGCTATGTCATACGTGCGGTTGACATGCAGCTATTCCGTTGTGACGATATTTGTAGCGTGCACGTTTTCCAAGCACAAGCGCATGCGCCATCTCCGAGCAATATTCAATGTTGGAAACGGTTGCTTCTGATATACTTCGGGTGTGTGTTCGAAATAGTAGTCGTGTTCACAGTATGAGTGCCTCTCGCGGCGAATATGTCATCCGGAGCTGGCGTTTAATCTGTGCAGAGGAGTTGTCGTTTTAAAAGGAAGAATAGCATAAGCATGTTAACAGGAGTTTCCACCACCGCGGTACGAAGAGCTTAGGCACATTTAGAATGGTAAATTCCACGATACTAGCCGCTCGTCTTGCCATGATGAAACGTGACCAGGAAGTTAACATATTACCTTCGGGCGGTCGAACGTATTTTATCTCGGGATGACGTAGGTCACTCGATTAAGAGATGTTCCGGTGGGTCTTTGGCCTTGGGCTTGACTCGAGGGATGTAGAGCCATTTGAAAATTAGGCATGGTCAAACCATATATACTTCGCACACGGAGCCTTCGGTTTGATCTTGATTCGCAAGTAGTGGCATCATTCAAACGGCTTCGACTTGCTATGGTACCTTTTTTAGATACATTGTAGAACGCGCCTGCTGCCAATAATCCTTCATTTACTAGCTGCATCTTTTGACGAGCATCTGCGGAGCCTTCTGTTTCATGAAATATTGGACTCAAATTGAGTACTAAGAGGCGAATGTGACCAGGCTGGGGTTCGTATTCTTTAGCGTACTGGACGGGCTGACCGGTGGTTTCCATAATAGATCGACACAACGATTCATACTCTTAGATATGCTCCGACACACCTCCGAGCGAAGAATGCCCGCAAGTGGAGCCCGTACTTTCCGGAAAAATGGGGCCTAGCGGAACAGGACCGCGGAGTTCGAGTTTGAGTTCCGGGCCAGTTCGCGCCAATACAATGCTCCACATTACAAGGGTTGTGCACGTTCACGATGCCTAAAATTTGTTCAATCTGCGTTGGTTCTTCATCGGCTTTTGAAACCTGCACCCGGGATCGTACGAGAGCGAAGGACGCTGCTGTGAGTGATCGATGGACGGTGTCTCTGCCAGAGCGACCTCTCGAACGAACAGCCGGATTGGAGTTGGAAGAAGTGGCGAGCGAGATCTTCAGAATTCGACAACTAGCTCCTCGTTGGAAGTTTGGTTCGGCATCGTCATATTGAACTCGATTTAGTAGGTGGAGCGGGAAAGAAGAGGCATCGTTATCTTCCCAATCAATTCAATCTCGTCTTGCTCGTGCGTTTTGACTCAATCGGGGGGGATGCACGTGGGCTAGGAGAAACGCGCGCTCTTGCCGCTCATATCCGCAACGGGAAACTTTGAAGAGGATGATGCACGGAGCAAAGTCAAGGGCAGTGGATGGGGTTAGTTTGATTGCGCGGGAGTGCATGTGGAGTCGAACGAGACCAGGCTTCTTCAAGTGCAAGGAGGCGTGATCCCTGGACCCAGTGCAGCCCGGCTATTCTACGGTCGTTCTGGCGTTGAGACGGACTGCTAGGCAATGTGCGAAAGAGGGGATCGATGCGAAGTGATTGGAGTCTCGTGCGTAGGTTTGAAAGTCGACTAGTGCAGTAGTAACGATAGCGTACCAGACATTGAACTGGCTTTTAGTAAAGTTTGGTCATGATCCGAGAATTGAGTTGACGCGAAGTTTTGGAGACGTAATGTAACAACGAGTATCGAGGACGCCATGAGCGGGTTCGCACATGCACAATCATGTCATGAGCGCAAAACAGGATTTGTGTCCAGGGCTGAAGATGGCCTTTGGGACTAGGAAGAGCACGTTGAAAGTTGTTCGTGGCAGACATGGACAGTTGTCTGACGGGAGTGCTACGGTGGTAGGTCACGATTCTAGGATGCCGTTGGTGCACAATAGAGGCACAAGAACGATGGACCGGAGGCGATCCCAGACCGCACTGTTGTCCTCGTGTGGATACACGCCGCGAAGATCAACTGACTGAAAGACTGTCACCGCCGAGTCTTGGTGAACCGTCGGCTTGAATTGCGTCGGCGGTGAAGGGTCGATTAAGATGAGGACTGTCACATATGATCTCCCAACACGCACTGCCGCAGCCTTCTAGCGGGATTCTAGTGGAGGAAAAACAAGCCTGTGATCGGGGACATTGAACAGACTCGTGCAGATTGTCGTCGTCAGCCTCAGCCGTTGAAAGAGGAAGGTCGCCCGTGCAGCGGTCGACCCCTCCCCTCGCGTGATATGCACACAGGAAAAAAAAAAAAGAACTCGCGGTGAACAGCTGTCATCAATAATCCGCATGAGCGAATCCATCGGAAGCTGCATTTCGACGAGGCGGTGATGCTACTTCCGATCCAACGGCAGCCCACACAGTGCCAAACCCGGCTGTCCGGCACAACACGGGCTGAGCATGGACCATCTAAAGCAAGGACACACTGATCACGTCCACGCTGCATGGTTCCAATCTGCACGGCTCTGCCACGTGAGAGATGGTCGGCCAAATACTAGTAATGGTAGCGCCGAAGCCACACTTGGCGCTTGGGACCAGGGGGCCCATGTTAGTGTCACAAACGTGCTTGTCGAAGACTCGTTCCTGGATATGGAGCTCGACTAGTGTTGACCGCGACAGCTGTGGCTAATTGGCATGTGCCTTACTGCAATGCAATTCTGGCAAATGTCATTGAAAAAGCACTCGCGGGCTTAGCCACGCGGAGCTGTGTGTGTCGCGGCGTCAGCGGAACATGTTGTAGTTGACGGAGGCCTCGCTTGCGTATACACTGGTGATATGCCTGGACTGATTGCAGATATATTGCCCGAGTCGCGGAAGTCTGCACAGTACTGAAACGGGGCCCTGGCTTTTCGGCTGTAATTACTGGACCGACTAACACAGTCATCGCAGGCGATGTGAATCCTTCTGCCACACTTGGAGCAGTGGTTCAAGGTTCAAGCTGGCGGCCGCATGTTTGCAAGCGCTAGAGTCTCCAGACTCTCCCGTACCCGCTCGACGGCGCAAAGCATCGCAAGAATAGCGGCGCCTTTGCTCTGCATCCTGGCTCTGATCAAGATTGGTATGCGATGACCACGAGGTCCAAACACGCCACGGACAGATGAATACGAAGTAGCCCCGTTTGAATCGATAGCACCCCCGTAATGCCCCCAGAGCCAGGAAGGACCTAGAAAGGTCGGAATAAACCTTGGGCTAGACTCGATTTCAGCAGATGCAGTTGGACTCTGTAGCCGCCTTCGAAGGCGGCGTGTTCACAAATCCAATCCTGATGCGCGATGTTGACGAGCAATCTCACATGCATCGGCGAGCCGTGGTTGAGCGGGCGAGCAACGCGTCCCAGGTTCGGGAGTCGTCGGATGCGGGCCTGCGATGCAGATGCGACAAATCAGGTGGGAAGGAGCATGGAGGCAGCGCGTTCGATGATGCAGCAAACGAAAAAGAAACAGGAGACCCCGCTTTTTCACATCGCGGCACATATTGAACCGCTCCAGTCCCCCGGTCGCCTCTTGCCAGCATGCCAGCATGCGACATGGAAAAGCAAGGCGCTGCAATGCGGCCTCGTCGGCGCAGCTCGCCGGGGGCACCGGCTGGCTGCAGGAGTGTTCGGTCTGCTGACATGGGAGCCAGCGTGATAATATCAGAAAAAGTATTACCTACGATTGTGTTTTTTTCGACGCGGGAGATGGCGAGCCGAGCGCAGGTGTGAATAGGATCAAGAGGGAAATTCGAGCTAGGCTGAAACGACCAATATTGATGACGACCGTTCCAGGGAAGGACAGGCGAAGCGTCCTCGTCCAGTGGGGCGTGACGGCGAATCCCCGCGCGTGCAGAAGGCGGGTGAAGGCGACGATGTTGTGAGTGTCGCAGCGCGGCGTGTCAGTGGGCGACTCAACAAGGCGATCGAACTCGCGTTCGCCGCCGATGGATGACGGAACTGTTCACTGCCGCTTTAGGGGGGTGTGCCGTCTCAATATCGGCTCAATGGTTGGGTGTGACGCCGACCTCATTTCGCGTGCCAGAGTGAAGCGTCGCGCAGAGGTGAGGGCTGTGGTGCGGTGCGGTGCAGTGCAGTGCGGTGCGGTGGGTGCGGTGCAGTGCAGTGCGGTGCGGTGGGTGCGGTGCGGTGGGTGTGCGGTGCAGTGTGGTGATGAGGAAGTTCGCGTGTTGTGGTGTTTTGTGTGTTTGCATCGTGCCTTCCTCCTCACGTCTTAGCTTCGCACCAGTGCGGCCAGCCCTGTTCCCTGCGATGCTAGCGCGAGTGAATCTCAGCCTCACGGCGGCGAAGCTGCGCGCTCTTGCGAGCTCTCGTCCAGCGCCGCCAGCGCCATCGCCATCGCCAGGCCATCGCCATCACGGCGGCGGGCAGCGTGCGGCGGGCAGCGTGCAGCGAGCACGTCGGCAGCGAGAGGGGGCTTAGTCAGCAGCGCGCTCACCGGCCGTGCCTGCCGCTCTTCTTTTACCTCGGGGCGGCTTTAGCGGCCTCTCCTTCCTCGCCACCTCACGCCTTCCCGACTCTGTCACTAGACTGCTTCGCGAATCTCTGCCCCAGCGCCTGCCCTGCCAGCCCGCCGCACGCCCACGCCCACGCCCACGCCCACGCCCACGCCGACCCTCGCCATCGCCATCACCACCACCACCGCGTTGCGCTGCGCTGCGCTGCTCTGCTCCGCGCTGCTGCCAGAGGACGGCCGCCAGCGACGTGCCATCGTCTCGCGCGCGCGCCCCCCCGCGGTGCTACACGTGCGACCCGCCACTCGCCGCCGGCCGCTGCGCGCACACACACACACACACAGGCAGACGGTAGTCCACCAGATAGTCCAGAGCGCCCCGCCCACCACCCACCACCCACGGCCAACCGCCCACCGCCCGCCGCCCGCGCAGCGTCGGCCTCGCGTGCGTGCAGCGAGCAACTGGTGCGAGCGAGGTCCTGGGCGGAAACGCGGCCGGACGAGAGAGAGCTGATCGCTCGGCACACTCAGCAGCGTGAAAACCTAAAAAGCACGCTGCGACCGACGACGGGCCGACTAGATTTTCTGCATCCTGCCCTCTGCCACTGCCACTGCCACTGCCTCTGCCACTGCCCACGGCCCACGGCCCACCGCCAGCCGCCCACGGCCACCGTCCCCGCGCGCGCGCGCCCAAGAGCTCGTCGAGGCCCGCCCAGCTAGCGCGTTCCCAGCGCTGCTCCGTCATTCCCACCCACACGGCTCGGCCCAACAATATCGTGTCAACCCCGGTTCCTCACGCTGGTCGTCGTCGGGCTCCGCTGCTCGGCTCGCCATTACTTCATCGAGTGTGCTAAGTCAGCCTGGGCAAGCGGCCTCGCACCCGCCCCCCTCCCAATCACCGCCATTGGTGCCACTCTTGCCAGGTCTTGCCAGGGCACACCCCATCCGCCACCCTCATCAGGCTACTTCGACCGCGCTTCTGCTAGCTGCATCCTCGAGCCCACTCCCTTGCCCCCCCAGGCCGCCTCAGCAGCCCACCCCATTCACCGCTAGCACCGCTCGTGCTACCTCTCCGTTCCACCTCACCTCCCTCTGCGCGAGGCTCTCCGCGATTCAAGAGGCCCCAGCCAGAACTAGCCCCGTCCCTGCCCGCCGGCCTCGAGCGTGCGTCTTCCGTGCGCGTTATCTTCGACGGCGCAAATCTGCCGAACCGCCTGTCCCCCTCCCCGGGCGTGCTGGAAAGCACACCGTCTGCAAATCATCCGCGTTTAAGGTCCGCGCTACCGCTGTCCTGTCGACGTTTCCCTCTCCGGTTCTCTGGCTGTGCTCGCCTCTTGGCTCCCTCCGTCTCTTGCCTGCCACCTAGCTGCCTGTCTTTGTGTGTCCGCGGCTAATCATCCGCCGACGGTTGGCAAACCGTCATATCTCTGCCGCCCTTCCTCTTTCTCGCCAGCGCGCATCCGCCCTAAGCCCTCTACGCTGAAGTGCAACTGAGGCTTCGACGACGACACGCCATTACAGTCTATGGACGCACGGCAAACCGACTACCCGCAGACAGGTTTGAACTCCGCCTACCCAACCTTTCCTGAGCCTTCGTCTGAGGACTCTGCTGCAGATCCCGCATCTGCTGCGCAATACCCTCCGTCGCAAGACCCTCGGGCCTCCAACTTCTCCTCCTCGGCCACGCCCACCTCCGAGTACGCCGTGCCACCCTCTGCACGCTCGGGTTCTTTTCCGGAGTACATTCAACGTTCATACCAGCCCGGCGCTCAAGGGGCAGCAGCTGGAGGTATGGCGCAACCACAAAGTCCGTCAATGCCTCTACAGGATGGCCAGAACAATGACCATTCCACCAACCCACTCAAGTCTGACTCGGATGTACCTATAGATCCATCAATCGCCGCAGCCACGAGCCCGACCTATCCGCACCAACAACAGTACTCGCCCTACGCCCCCCACCACGACATGCAGCACTATCCGGGCCACCCTAACACCCCCATGTATGCCTCGCGACCAGAATGGGCCGGGCAATACCCACAGCACAGCATGCCCTATGGTCATCCTTCGTCGTCTGGGCCGCCCGCGCCCGCCATGGTCTCTCCCGTGCAGCGGCCTCCAACGGTATGTGCTTTTTTTTTTCTGGTGTGCGCGCGCGCTATCTGGCGCCTTCATCTTTACGCCCGTCTTCAAGAAACATGTTCAATAAAAGATACGCATAGCTAATATATTACGCCCAGGGCGGCCATCCGTTATCGACAGTGTACTCGTTTGTGCCCATTCCGGGTGCGCAGCAGCACAAGCGACCGCGACGACGATACGAAGAAATTGAACGCATGTATAAATGCGGCTGGAACGGCTGTGAAAAAGCCTATGGCACCCTGAATCATCTGAACGCACATGTTACGATGCAATCGCACGGCGCAAAGAGAACGCCCGAAGGTACGTTGTATATTTTCCCTTGTTGTTGACGTTAATAGCGTCAAAATGTCAGACATGGCGAAGGAGCCGCGCTAGGGCTAGCATTTACCATCGGTGTTGGTGCTTCGCCTACTTTGACGGTGTTCCCGCTGGAACGGATAGCTTCAGATGACGGAAGCTAGCCACTGTCAACCCTTGCCTTGCTAGCTTGGCGCCCCTCTTAATATGCCAACTATATGTTACTAACTTGACGACATTAGAGTTCAAAGAAATCCGCAAGGAGTGGAAAGCGAAAAAGAAGGAGGAGGAAGCAGCACGCAAGGCCGACGAAGAGCGGCACCGTGCCGTTGAACAAAACCACCGCGCCGCGCATGAAAACGGCGCCGAAGCTCCCGTCTACGGCCAGATGCGACAAGCAGTCGGAGTGCCCGGGCAAGCGCCTGGCCATCCCCAGCTGCCCCCGATCGGCTACCAACCCGCTGCCTCTGGTGGCTCGTCGGGGCCCCAGTACGGCACGCAGAGCCCTGGACTCGCGGAGGGCATGGCTCAGTATTCCCCCCCTACCAGCAATGCCTACCACAGCCCGAATAGTAACAGCAGTAGTTACCCGCAGTCCCCCTACGGCTCGAACCCTCAAATGTACCAGCAAGGTCATTAACCTCGACAAAATAGTTTTTGGTTGCAGCACGGGCTGACGTTTCAGGAGCGGATGCTAGCCCGGGCAACTTCCAACAGTAGTTGCCTCGAAAGTATCCAACCCCTTGTCTCGTTTACCGAGCCTGCAACTTTTAACGACTTTTCCTATGGAGGATCTCTGCATCACCTGCCAAGGAAGCATGGGACGGTTTAGCATCTTTTAAGCTCTGTTTCGACCTGCATTTTCAACCGGTGGCGGCTGTATGTTTCTTCGGGGTGTTTATGGTACGGCAAAGGATGACTTTTTTTGGAATTTGGCGAATTGAGTATATTTCTCAACCTTCACCGTATCGAGGTCACGTTCTACATGGACGACGGTGCATGTGAGAAGTGATCAAAAGATAGATCTGTTTCTAGTGTGCATGAAGAGTCGACCCTTCACACTGCGAGGAACCCCCTCTTTTCATCACACCCGAGTTTCACACAAAATTGGTTTTGGTTTCCTTCTCTTCCACCGAGGGCCCTAGACATGATGCATGCGACACGGCGCGCTGAAACAATTGTACCTCTCCCGTCTTTGCATTATTCTCGCTGCTTTTGGTGTTTCAAGTGGAAGGCGACGCAGTATGGGAAGCTGGTAGAGAGCGGGGTAATGGGCTGTGATGCGTTTCGGGCGCTTTGGGACACGGAGAGAGCTTGTCACCGTCACTTTTCCCTTGGGCTGTATTGTATCAGTATCTGAACGAATATACAATTGTGTACGCTCATGTTTGGTTGCTGGAGTGCCCTTGATTAGAGAGTACCAGAAATAGCCCGCTCTGCATTGGAGACGACGTTTGTTACGAGCAACGTGGAACGAACGACGGCGAAGTGTCCGGTTACCTCAACCCTCGTTTCTATGCGGCGCACTTGGGTACGTGGCCTACGTCGTCCGTGTCGAAGCACCCATGTAGGGTGCGAAGTGAGGGGGGGGGAAGGGGGCGCGCCATTCACCGATGAAGGCCGAGGGTAGGGCTCTCACGACAGGTAAGCAATAATGCTGTACGAGAAGGGGCCGATTGCTGTTACAGACGAGCACGCCAGATGCCGTTTGTGGAATTTGCAGAAGCGGGGGGGACGTGTGAGATGGCGCCTGTGTTCGGCTACCTGGGTAAACGGGGAGTGCCCGTGGTGGGTCGTCTGAAAACCGGTGTCATGATGAGAATGATGAGATTGATGCACGTCGTCGTCGTATCGGCGAGAGGTATCAAGGATCCTTGGCGATATTGTTGCCCTCGGGCGTTTATGGCGCGTTTGAGCTGGGCATTGTCCTCATTCGTTCTTCAGAGGCATCCTTCGGTCCCTTCGTGCATGCCACCGCCATCTCCGGCGGTTGGCTGCTGCAGCACTCGTGCGCCCATTGTTGTGCGTCATAAACAGCCCACTGTATTCGTTCCCCGTCCACTCAGTTGGCCGCTCGCAGGAAGAATTTTCTCATCGGTATCCATGTCGCAGGCAATCAAGTGTCAAGAGCTGCCCAACGCCGTACGTAGTTGTGCACAAGCTTACGGTGCCACCACTCCGACCTTAGAGCGTTATTGAAGCTGCAGCGACGATTGGCCGAGGAAAGAATATGCGTACATGGCGCTCGCATATTGGGGTGGTGACCGAGAGGCGGTCATGGTGGGTCGATGGTGGGCAAGGGTACGAGTATTCGTCCCATGTGTGAGGGCACAGGGGCTTGCCTGTCACCCTGCATCACGACGACGCATGTCCTTGCTTTGGCACTGGTCACGCGCCCGCTTGGGGTTGCTTCTCTGCTCCCGGCTTACCTTGTGGAGCTTTTACCTGCGAAAAAATGGGCTGGACAGGGGTATTCGAAGGCGGCATTAGACGGACATACTTCGGAACCTGTGGAGGCGAACGTGGGGAAGCATCGTCATGGCTTGCGATCCCGGGCACTCCGGCCAGGCCAGCAGAGCAAGTATTTGGAATGCCGGCATAGCCGTCGGCATCGGAGTGAGCCTTGCAATCGCAATATCGTGTATAGCGGGACGTCGAGCTAAGATCTGGTAGAGATGCGAGATCGTCATTAGCGGCTTATCATTCCAGATTAACCTACGCACCGCTCGTTAGGGTTCTAAGCTGCAAAAAGTAAAGAGCCGGCGGATGACGAACAAACGGCAGCCCTGATTGACGGCGGAGACTAAATGCAGGCGAGCCTTGACCAGGCCGAAAGCGTGGACAGGTGCGTTACACAGCATGACAATTCAGCCCCGTGCAGAGCACCGGAAAGCTTGGCGGCAAGCCGTCGGGAGCAGCTCGAAGGAAGAGGAATGCGGACCGGAAGGGCACATGCTTGGTGCACCTTGGGAATCATAGGTCACGGCGGACAGTGACGATAACGCAGCTTACCTCCCGCAGTCGCACCGCAACCACCGACTGGTTCTCCACCCATCACACCGACGTCCCGTCTCAGGCTGTGTAGCCACCGCTATCACCAACGGTTCGAGGCCAGGATCGGCAGGCGTCCTCGCACCAGACACACCAAACTATTTCATGCGTCTCGCGTACCAGTCTCGCGGAACGGTCTTGTGCGACGGTAATCAGCCAGCTTGCCCGCCACGTTGGCCGAAGGATGGGCCAGAGAGAAAGCGCTGCGAGTAGGCGGCGTGGTGAGCGGTGCTAGACCGGAGGGGGACTGGCATCTCGTCCTGCTCCGGACGCGTCTTGCGCTAGCCAGCGAATCTACTCCCGGTCGGAGCCTTGCTTCGTGCCGCTGCACCCAGTGACCCGGGTTCCAGTAGGCAGCGTGCGGTCCTAGAGCCATCAGGCTGAGGCCGCTGACGACGGAGCCTCATACCGGACTGCGCCGTAGCGATGCTTTGGCCGCCGGCGGAGGTTGATTTAGGGTGCAACGTTTTTCCTGGCCGTTTTGAGACGGCGTCACACGGCGGGAAGTGTCTAGTGAATGGCTTGGAAACGGTTTTGCGTGATACAAGACGGGTTTGACGTTGGTGTTTGGGGGCGTGCACCGCACGTGACGTATCGGCCCGAGTTGCACCCTTCCTCCGACCGGCCGATTTTTCTGACACCTCCTGTGCCCGTACGCCAACATCCCCCACCCGCGCCTGATGCTTAACTGTCGCGCTTGCCTCTGGCGATGCATACGAGCGCTCGGCACGACAACACCCCAATCACAATGCCTCCGCCGTAATGCCATCATCACGCCCTTCACCAGCCAGCAGAGGTTTCTGCGCACTCCGCCGAAGAACATCCGCAAAGTAGGGACCCGGCCGACAAACCTTGCAAGCGTAGAAGCGCTCTCGAGTAGGAAGCAGGAGCCATGGCACCGGTCAAAACAAGCAATGAAGCAGAAGCAGCAAGAGAGGGCTACTCTCAGACGACGGCCGGATGGCAATGGCGAGATGAGCAAAGAGGCGGTCAATACGTCCATGTGGTTGGGGAAGCGCGATCCGAGAATACCAACCAAGGAGTGGAATGCGAGGAGGAGGGAGCTACAATATCTCAAGGATCCGCTGGAGGTTGCGAGTTTCGTGAGGAAGGAGTTGGGAAAGGACAAAGTGACGGAGATGCTGCAGCTGGTGCGCATGGCTAGTCACTCGATGCAGTGTGTTGTCAGCTGGAACCACATCATCGACTACTATCTGGCGAAGGAGAGGGTATCGGAGGCTGTAAAGGTTTACAATGAGGTAGGTTCATCGGCCATCTCCAGAGATATGGTCCTGATTCTGTGTAGATGAAGAAGCGCGCGCAATTTCCCGACTCGTACACATATACCATTCTTCTTCGAGGCCTGTCGATCAATGCCCACCAGTCCGGAGCTTTGAGTCGGGCCATCTCCGTATATCACTCCATGTCAGCGCCGAATGCCCGGGTTCAACCATCTATTATACACACAAATGCCGTCTTACGAGTCTGTGCTAGAGCACTAGATATGGACGCATTGTGGGGAATTGCAGCGAAGATCCCAGAGACTGGCCCAGGTGCAGCGAATGCGATTACGTACACCACGATCCTGAATGCTATCAGACAAAGTCTGATTGTTGATGTTCCAAAGGGAGAAAGCGAGCAGGAGATCGCAGCAAGACGGGAACGTGGGGTCGTGGAGGGCCGGCGGATATGGGAAGATATCATCAAGAAATGGAGAAATGCGGACCTAGTCATCGAGGAGGAACTTGTATGCTCTATGGGGCGGCTGCTGCTCATTGGCAGCCGCCCCCGAGACTGGGACGATGTGCTTTCGTTGGTCGAACAGACTATGGACATTCCCCGGCTGGTACCTCGACTGGGAACCTCAGCTCGACAGGATGCAGGCCTTCCGCGGTTACGTGCGCCATACACCCCGGCCGAGTACAAATTCGACGATGATCACCTTAGCCCTAACAAGAGCGCTACACGCGGAGACGAATTCCTTGCGCTCGCTACGCCTGCCATAGGAAGCAAGGCTTCTAGTCCGCTCACGTATGCCACTCCGGGCAACAACACGCTCTCAATCATCCAGGAAGCCTGCCAGAAGATAGTAGCCAACAAGGCTGCAGATGAGTACTGGAACATGCTCACCGACCCCATGACTTACAATATTACCCCCGATGTAAAAAATCTCAACCAGCGGCTACGCCTTCTGCGCCAGAACCGCGCCTCGGCAGCCGCAGTCAGGATTCTGAGGGACGACTTTCTGGCCAAGGGTAACATGCCCTGGATAGGGACATTTAGGATAGCGATGAGCACCTGTGTTCGCGACAAGAACAACCACAACTCGCTCAAACACGCCAGCCAAATTCTCCATCTCATGAGCACCACGCTTCCGGACGCAGATGCGAAAACCGTGTCGATGTACGCCGAACTCGCGCTCACCTTTCCGCTGGCTAAAGGCGAAGACCTCGTTGACGCCCTTACATACCTCCAACCCATCACCAAGAACCTCAGGCTGCAACTCGGCGTAGGCGGAGAGCATACTCGTGATAACGGCGTTGGTGCCGTTTACCTTACCGGTGATAACAGGCAGGATGCTATCAATGCGCTGCGTAAGATCTATGGCGTATACGATAAACTGCTACTTTCCAACTTGATTGCGGAGGAGAAAAAGGCACCTTTCAAAGCTGAGAGGGCGAGACTGTCGGCCTTCATCCAGAGAATGGTTTACAAGAGTGGGGGAAAGAGGGGGAAGACGACGAAGGACGGGTTGGAGTCGGATGATATCACCGATGTGCATAGTGAAGAAGCGGAGGAGGTCAGAGAGAGAGGCGGAAAGGAGACGGGTGAGAGGGATAGAGAGAGGAAGCCTGGGGGCTGGAGAACGAAGAATGCGCTGCCGGCCGAGAAAAGGAGGCCGTGGTTTTCGTCTTTGGGGGCGAGTGACACGGCGTGAAATTATAAACGGTTCACTATAGCATTGATGGCGTTGGTTGGGGTAAATAGAGCACTTGGCATTCGTCTTAGATGTATCATAAATGAACTGTATTATAGCATGAGGAAGATAAAGGCAACTATGTTTTCCGAAGAGTCTTGCAATACCTTCAGAAATATTACCTCCGAATATAGCATTGCGGTTCTTGCCTAAAATCGAGTGGTCCGTGCACACTAGTGCCAAGCATCTCTAACATCTACCGCCACTAGCTCTTCTGCACCTATACACCCACCACAGCCACCAGTCTTCCAGTAGAATCTCCCGCCATGGGTAATGACGGCGGCTCTATTCCCACCCGTCGCGAACTCGTCAAAGAAGCCGCGAAAGCCCTCACAACAACGCAAATAAAAGAAGTACAGCAGGAGTCGCAAGAGCATGCCTGGAACCACGATCCTCTGTCGCAGAAACCTCTTTCCTCGCCCGTCGTAAGCGACTCCGCCGGGGTATTATACAACAAAGATTCTGTCATCGAGTTTCTGTTGGCAGAGGAGAAGGATGCGGAGCAGGAAAAGGTGCTTGATGGTAGGGTGAAGAGCTTGAAGGATGTGGTGGAGGTGAAATTTGAGGTAGACGATGGCGAAGAGGGTAAGGTGGGTACGGGAGCAAGGCGGCAGAAGTGGGTTTGTCCTATCACAAGGGAGGAGATGGGGCCCCACGCCAAGGCCGTGTATCTCGTGCCATGTGGACATGCATTTGCGGGGAGTGTGGTTAGGGAAGTCAGCGAGAGGATATGTGTACAGGTCAGTCAATCCTGTAATGTTTGAGAGGAGGCAGAAGTGCTAACGATAGTGTAGTGCAACGAACCCTATGCCGAAAACGACGTCATTCCCATTCTACCCACGTTACCAACAGACATCGCAAGACTAAACCTACGGGCCAAAACACTAAAGGAGAAAGGTCTGACACACGCCCTCAAAAAGGCACCTGGAAGCAAAAAGCGGAAAAAGGAGGCCGAGAAAGAAGCAAACGGCAATACTATAGAGTGCAAGGCGAGCACATCAGAAGAAGGCAAGAAGAAAGAGAAGAAGACTTGCGGCCCAGACAATGGCATCAAGAACGCCTCAACAGCGTATTTGACCAAGCGGGTACTGGAAGAGCAACAGGAAAGAAACGAGAAGAGGAAGCTGGACCAGAATGATAATATTAAGAGCTTGTTTTCGAAGAGTGGAGGAAAGCCGGCGGTGGGGAATAGTGCGGATTATATGACGAGAGGTTATAGTATAGGGAACAAGTAGATGCCCACAGATCGTGGCCCAACTCTAGGCTTAGGTTTGGGGTGTTAGAGCTGGCAACTTGCGATTGATTAATACGATGGAGATGGGTTTAGGATGCGTACGGGTGTGACGTTTGGGACATGGTACGTAAAGGCAACGTTTGTGGCAATTTGCCGCCACTGATTTGCATGTCACAGATACCATGGGCTTATCTAGCGGGCGAAATAGCAAGCAGCAGTAGAAGCTGGAGGTGCTCACCTCTATCGAATTCAAGCAATAAGTGGTAACGATATTCAAACCAATGCTCTCGTCTTCTTGGCCAAATGCGTACGTTTTTTCCCTCCCAATCTTAACCCGAATATCATATGAACTTGTCCCCTCCGGAAGCAGTGTCAACATATCCTGCATACTCCCGTCTTGTTTTTTCCTCGCAGTTACTGCGTTCTTCCCAACTAGTCTACTGAAAACTCAAACGAGATGTTCCATGGTCCTCGGGCTTTAAACCCCGCAATGCTGGTCGTCTATATTCTACGGTTCTCCAAAAGCCTCTAGTTCAATAGCTGATGGGAGTTGGACAGTGCACTCTCGCTCGAGACCAAGTGCGAAAAGCGGCAAGAGTCCAATACAATATATATACACACTGCCTACTTGACCCAAAGCATCGAGGGTAATTACGTTGCCTTGGACGAAGGCCCGTAGTAGAACATGTCATCGCGTTGATTCGAGCGCGTTCTCGCAATTGAAAGGGCTCGCAGATCGAAATCATGCCCTGGACCACAAAAAGTACACAGTCCAGGGCTTTGAAGTTCTGGTAGGCTTCCCCCGTTCATACAAGTACTCACCTCTCACCCCTATATCGCTTCTTCTACGATACCCTCCGGTTTAACGATTATCCGAATCCTTCATTCGTTGCCGTTATGAAACTATGTCTGGAGCACCGGATGCACTCATCAAGAGCAGCGCTGATGGCTTTTGCTCTTCGCCAAACAGAAGTAAGCCCTGGGCACAGGTATGCATCGGAGCACTATCCCCAGTCTATGTGGGTCGGAACCGGCATCTAGGCTCTTAGGACGTGGGGTGATCTGCAGGCTGTATCGCTTCCCACGGCATACTCTTCTCCTAGATCACTAGTGGAACATTCGCTGCCCGCAAGACACGTGTGTAAGCAGCACTGGGATCAAATGTCACATGCACAGGAGAGTTCATAGTTCGTTCCCGAAAGATCGATTAATCCAGCCCATAGCATAGACCAAGACTGCTATGTCAGACTGAAATGGCAACCCCGACGACGAAGAAATAAGCAACATATCTCAAGATGCCTTGGTTCTCGCAAGGGTGGCACCGATATCGATATTGCATGTTTCCCCTGACGGTACATTCTCTTCACCAACATCAACCGCGCCGTTTCCTAATCTTTGGATCTTCATGTGCCTCTCCGCTACTCCGTTCCAGTGTCTAAAGTCTCGAAGAAGTATAGCATCATCCTTCTCAAAGATATTCTAGGACTGAGGTTCTTCCAACGCGGGTGTTCGCATACTAGCGGTGATGCGTCCGTAGTATCCGTACACTAGTATAATATTCGGCTGTAGAGTTCTTTATTATTAAATCGAGGGAGATATATATTGATGGCCCTTCGAATACTCTTCTCGGACGCGTCTAGATAGGTATCTATCGGATACTTTACGCAAGAGTAAGGTACGGAGATATACTTTAGAGTAAGTATTATAGCCTATAGCTAATATATTTTAAATCGAGTAAACCTAGGGAACTCGTCGCAGACCTTAATCACGCCGAACTTATCAGGCTTGGAAAAGAACCCTACGTCGGTATTGTATACTACGGGTGAACCCGGATGCCTAGTTGCTTGTACCGGATGGAAGAGTGACGGATGAACAACCGTTTGCAATTGCCTAACCGCCATGTTTGCAATTGCCCAACAACCACGTTTGCAATCCGCCCACCTTCACTACTTAAAGGCAAGAACACCGCGCCCTCATCCACGAACATAAAACCCGCTCTCCGCCTCCGCCCGCAAAGATGTCTTCATCCACATCCACATCACAACACAGTTTTACAGACAACAACACTCACTGTCCACCTCCATCTTACCACGAAGACACCCACTGTCCGCCTCCTTACCCCGAAGACAATCACTACCCAGGCGACGAAGAAATGGGCCTTACTCCTTCAAAGCGGCGGACAGCAGCCTCAGAGCCTGCACAGCCTGCACCACGAGACGTAAGTTAAGGATGTATCTCAAGTTCAACGCTGACTACTTCCAGGCCTCACCACACCTTTTAGCGATTCAAGCGGAACTGAATTTCCGAAAATGGTATTGGACTCGAGTGTTCGCGATCATCATCGTCCTCATCATCGTCGGAACGGTCAGCCACATGTACCGTCTATTTAAGTACGGAGTGAGATATAAGTAGGTGGTCGGATGCCCATAATCTTGTTAAGATCATTTCTAGCTGACTGTGCTGGGGGAATAGGGTAGGTATCGAGGATGGTTATGTGGGAGGGCGTGTATCCGGAACGCAGAATATGTAGAGCCGTTGAAGAACCCATGGTGCCGCCACCGCCTACGACAACGACTTTGGTAGCTTTGCGAGATGTCGGAGTGACACTGGCACCTGGAGTTGACCGGCAACACATTTTTTCTTAGCTTGGAACACTGGCTATACAATCAATAAACAACTTCTCAGTTACTGTTCGTCGAAAGCATAATTTGACCCATCATTCAGACTTGTGTGGGTTGTGACTGGTGATGCGGGTATACCCGACCTGGTTAGCTTACAATGGCTTTCTACGTCACTGAGCATCATATCCTCGCCTTGGCCAACCGCTCGTACGCCTCCTCAATCTCGTCCTTGTAATCCTTCTCGATTTCCTTACGCATGAGCGTCTGCTTGTGGCTCCTCTTAAATGGCTTTTCTGCTTTCGCAACAAAGACTGTCTCCTTCGGGATGCCAATCTCATCGACATCATTATCATTTCCTTCCCTGATGACACCGTCGTAAAGCTCACCGAGCAGAACGTCTACAGGTTTGTCTTTGAGAATATCAGGTCTGGGTTCGATAATGACATAGGGAGTGGGCCGTCCCTCTCCGCCTACAAATACGCTTGCCACGTCAGGGTGCTTCTGGATGCGCTTTTCAATGTCTTGGGCGTGAAATTTGGCGAGCCAGTTCAGTTTCGTAAGATCGTCTTTTCGCGCACTGAAAACCCATCGCGTCCGTCCGTCCGAATCCTTAACGGGGGAGTACAGTTCTTTCGTCCTGATGTGGTCCGCGTGTTTGAACATTGGATTCCAGAAGGCTGCTTGCCATAGGTTCGGACCATCTTTCGGCCTTTCGAGTACAAGCTCGTAGAGCTCGTCTGAGTCTTCGATGCGTACCATACGGTTGCCATTTTCGGGGACATAGTCGTGGGTGTACCAGAGTTTCTTGTCGATTGGGAGGAGGTCGATCTGTGTACCTGTTTCTGTGGATCCGATAATGCAAGTCAACTTTGTATGTTGAGCCAAATCATCGCCAATCTCTTGGTCCATTGCTGCGCCTAGATAGATGATATAGTCCAACGCTTTGAGTAGAGGCTGCGTGTCTGAGTCGTTGTAGAGTTGGATGATGGTGTGTGGTGGACACATGATTCCATCTACGAGGTTGAGCTTTAGCAACTTCTTGAAAACAGCCGGTGTGTACGCTGTGGCGTCTGGCGGAGGTATAATCGAGGTTATGTCGTAATATACTGGCATAGAAACGTAGGCGAAGAGACCGCCTAGCCATTGCGGTGGGCATGACGAGAGCATGGTTTTGCCCATCCAGGTATCGTACACGATGCCACGAGGCCAATGTTTCTTGGAGAGTGCTTTCGCTTGTCCAGCGGCGAAGAAGCCGTTGGTAAGGAAGATTGGTTTTGGTAGCCCTGTGGTGCCAGACGTGTGGATGACGAGTATCTCGTCATGCTTGCCCTCGTCCCAAGTTTTGCGATAAGGGTAATGTTTGTGGTTGGTAGTATCGAGACACCATTGAAGCGAAGGTAGGGCAACGCGCGAAATATTCTCGTCGAGTATTTTTGGCGGCCCATTCTCGTCGTCCACAGCGTAAATCCACGTCTTGCACTGCGTCTCTTCAAGCAACTTCATCAAACCCCCATCCGTCACTCTTCCATCCAGTACAAGCAACTAGGCATCTATTAACCATGACCTCTCTGCCCGAAACATTCATGAATGGCTTACCTTCCTACCCGTCTTTATCGCAGCGGGCCAAATCACCGAGTACCTTATATCGTTTGGACCTAAATAAGCCACTGTATCAACGTCCGTCGACTTTCCTAGCTGCTTATCAAGCCAGTAGGCCACCCTGTCGATTGCGGCGGCCCACTGAGACCATGTTAGACTGCGGCATCCATCGGTCTCCCAGTTTGCGGTGGTGTAGCGGAAAACGGTATGCCCTGCGAACCAGCGCGCTTTCTCTTCGATGCCGGCAACAAGTAATCTTCCTTGCTCATTGGTTGCTTGTATAGAGCCCATCTCGAAGGAATAGACGCGTATAACTTTATTTGGAATGACGAATAGAAGTACTTCTCAAGTTAATCGAGCGCAAACTCCAACAACTGAAGATGACGCTGGTACTTATATTTGGTGTCAGCCCTAGTATATCCATATCGATATGATCGCCAAAGGTTATGAGATTGTTTGGGCCATAGACGGGTAAGTCGGAGCGCTATTTATGCAGGAGTCGTAATCGGCCATCGTACTGGACCAGTAGGCTAACGTGTCGACTGAGACCTTTACCACTTTAATTATTGCTGATGGTGCGAGATTGGATAGTTGCGTAACGTGTCGACTGAGACCTTTACCGCTTTGATTCTTGCTGATGGTGCGAGATTGGATGGTTGCGTAGCGTGTCTTATCAGTTAGTGGCCCGAATCAGTCAGTGGCCCACCCCGCCTCTCTCAGCGCAACACGAAATACCGCCCTAACAACGCGCTCAGCACGCGCAAAAATCAGGTCGACTAGCTCTATCAATCAACGCGATTCGAACTAGCCAGATATCGAATACTCGAAAGGCTGCGGCCGTTGTAAGCTAACCGGGTCGGGTATACCCGCGTCACCAAGTCGCAACCCACCCAAGTCTTGAATGATAGCGACGAACGGTAACTGAGAAGTTGCTTATTATTCATATAGCCACTATAGGAAGATTCGCCAGTGTTCCAAGCTATTGAAGTCGGCATAAAAGAGTCAAAATTCGTTGCCAGTCACCTCTAGTTGCAGTGTTGCTCTCAAGATGGCGACATCTCGCAAAGCTACCAAAGTCATTGTCGTAGGCGGTGGCGGCACTATGGGTTCTTCAACGGCTCTACATCTTCTGCGTTCCGGATACACGCCCTCCCACATCATCATCCTCGATACCTACCTTATTCCCTCCGCACAGTCAGCTGGAAATGATCTTAACAAGATCATGGGCATCCAACCACGCAACAAAACTGACACAAAGCTCGAGCTGGAAGCGTTGAATATGTGGCTGAACGATGAGCTGTTCAAGCCGTACTTCCATAATACCGGTAGAGTAATATTGTCGTTCGTCTCTTGGAAACTGGAAGCTGATCGTGCCCAGCTTGACTGCGCATCATCGGAGAAAGACGTAGAGTCGCTGCGACGGCAGTACGAAGAGCTAGTTGATGCGGATAGTGGTTTGAAAGCAAGTACAGAATGGCTGGATAGCGAAGAAGAAATTCTAGCAAAAGCCCCCGTCCTGGAAGTAAACAAGATTCAAGGATGGAAAGCTATCTATAGCAGCGACGGAGGTTGGCTGGCGGCTGCGAAAGCGATCAACGCAATCGGCGAAGTACTTAAAGCAGAAGGCGTGAGATTTGGATCCGGCGAGTGAGTTTTGGTCATGGTAATGAGAGGCCGAATGGAGTTACTGATATGCGCTGGATAGTGCTGGGTCGTTCAAGCGACCTCTTTTCGGGGAAGACAGAACAACATGCATTGGCGTTGAAACGACGGACGGCTCTAAGTACTATGCTGACAAGGTGGTATTAGCTGCTGGGGCATGGAGTCCAGTGCTGCTCGACTTGGAAGACCAGTGCTGCTCTAAAGTAGGTGCCTCTGCGGGCCCTAGACATGCAGATACATGCTCATGAAATATCAGGCTTGGGTATACGCCCACCTTCGACTTAGTGCCCAGGAAGCAGCTGCATTTAAGGGTTCACCCGTGGTATACAATGCCGACGTGGGGTTCTTTTTCGAGCCAGATGAGTTCGGCGTGATTAAGGTCTGCGACGAGTTCCCTGGGTTCACTCGATTCAAAACGCATCAGCCATACGGCTGCGATGCTCCAAAGCGTGTCTCCGTACCTCGCTCTCACGCAAAGCATCCAACAGACACCTATCCAGACGCGTCCGAGAAGAGTATCCGAAGGGCCATTAATATATATCTCCCTCAATTTAATAACAAAGAACTCTACAACCGAACATTATGCTGGTGTACGGATACTGCGGACGCATCACCGCTAGTATGCGAACACCCGCGTTGGAAGAACCTCGTAGTTGCAACTGGCGATAGCGGGTAAGCACTACATCGATAGTGGCACAGAGTGCAAGCTAACGGCACCTAGACACTGCTTCAAGCTTCTGCCGAATATCGGTAAGCATGTAGTTGAGTTGATTGAAGGGAACTTGGCGACAGATGTAGCTCACGCTTGGAGGTGGCGGCCCGGAGGTGACGCGTTGAAGTCAAGACGAAAAGCTCCAGCCAAAGACCTCGCAGACATGCCAGGGTGGAGGCGAATGTCAGCCTCGGAGATGTGAAGGACGCGTAAATGCAAAGCGCACGTGACTTCGAGTCAGCGCACGGCCGGGGCCCAAGATGGCCCGCGACGAATGACATAATGCGTTCATTCGACTGCCTGATGAAAGAGTCAAACTGAGCGCATCGCCGCCCTTCACTTTTGCGCCATGCGTCGCTCAGCCCTTCTGATATATTTCTCGCCTCCCTCTCCCTGCGACCTAGTATTCTATTACACCTGAAAGGTCCGTACCTTCATTTCCCTCCGCATTCGTAGTCGCCATCGTCATCGCGCCTTTCCGCACAGAGCCTCCCCACATCGTTAGAATCAGCCCGCCGTGCTCTCTCGACAGGAGCACAGTGACCATGATTCCCTCGGCTGATACACGAATTTCTTCATCGGAGGCCGTACAGCCACCCGCAAACGAATCCGCTCCAGCGCAAGCACCCGACACTGTTAACGGCGAAGATGCGCACGTCGTAGAAGAGGAACTACCATCAGATGCCGACGAGGAAACCCGGTTGAAGTTTCTCACTACGGGTGCCCGAGATCAAGATGACCTGGAGCGGGATATTGGCCGGCAGGCAGACCAGCTGCTCACCGAGCAGGCTGACGAGCGAGACAAGAAGCGCATGGACAAGGCAGAGGGTGAGGCCAAACGTGCGGAGGCTGCAATACAAAAGATCAAGAATCGACTGGCATTACCCATGGCCGATACCCAGAGGTCCAAGCTGCGCGGCGAGATCTATACGTACCAGAAGAAAATTGAAGCTCTAGACCAGGAGTTGGACGCAATACAACAGCGAATAAATGATAGACACAAAATACCTGGCGAGGCAGTGCCGGCGCAGGACGGTGTCAACGGGCCTCTGCCGAATGAGAGCAAGCGGGAATACCTTATTCGCACGGGCAAGATCACGCCGTTCTCCAGATTGGCGCAGAACCAGCCTGATGCTGGAACGCTCGGCGAAGTCATGCAGGATGCTGAGGTAGAGGATATGGTTGAAGAGGCTGCCAAGGGGCCTACGTCGCATCAACACCTAATGAAGCCTGGTTTTGAAGAAGTGGAGTCAGCCCCAGAGGTAGGCAGCGCAGAAGAGACACCACCACCGAGAAAGAAGCAACGAATAGCCGCGGCTGGTGGAGCTATCAGCTCAAGGAACACAAGCGTTGCGCCAGAAACGCCGGCTAGCGATTCTGACGAGGCATACGCGCCGGAAATGAGCGACCATGAACTTGCAGTACTAGGCGAATCGGAGGGCGACGAGTATGAAGATGACATGGTTGGGCGCAAGCGCGAAGTAAGTGGTAAGAAGGCCAAGAAGAGGACAAGGGACACCCAAGCTGCACAAGCGGAAGAAGATCTTGCTGGGGTTGATGATGGTAACGAGAAGGTATATCGGAACCGAATACGCACATGGACCGAGAAACGCTCTGCGGCCCGCCGGCGAGCGCAGGACAAAAAGGGCGAACTGATTGAAGAAGATCACGACGGCGATGATGAATGCTACAAGCCTCACCCAACGGAGCCCGACACAGAGTTTGATGCGGGTTTCAAGATACCTGGCGACATCTACCCTGCTCTGTTCGATTATCAGAAGACCGGCGTACAATGGCTGTGGGAGCTGTACTCGCAGAACGTTGGCGGCATCATCGGCGACGAGATGGGCTTAGGAAAAACCATTCAAGCCATCTCGTTTGTCGCAGGGCTTCACTATTCAAAACTACTTACGAAGCCTGCCATTGTGGTATGTCCAGCCACTGTTATGAAGCAGTGGGTCAACGAGTTTCATCGGTGGTGGCCGGCGCTTCGCGTATCAATATTGCACACATCTGGCAGCGGTATGCTCGACACTCGGCGCGAGGATCGAATGGAACGTGAGATGGAGTTACGTGATTACGAAGACTACGAGACATTGACGAGTGCCGGTAAAGCTGCGAAGAAGATCGTAGAAAAGGTCAAGCGGGACGGGCACGTTCTGATCACCACCTACTCTGGTCTGCAGACATACTCCGAGTTCCTTGTTCCCATTGACTGGGAGACTGCCATCCTAGACGAAGGACACAAGATCCGCAATCCAAACACTTCGATAACGATTCATTGCAAGGAGCTGCGGACGCCGAACCGCATCATCTTGTCAGGTACTCCAATGCAGAACAACTTGACAGAGCTATGGTCACTCTTCGATTTCGTCTTCCCAATGCGCCTCGGAACCCTGGTGAACTTTCGCAATCAGTTCGAGTTCCCAATTAAACGCGGTGGTTATGCTAATGCTTCTAATCTTGACTTCGAGACAGCCATGCGTTGTGCGGAGACACTGAAGGATGCGATCAATCCATATCTATTACAGCGCTTCAAAGTCGATGTTGCAGCCGACCTCCCACAGAAGAAGGAACAAGTGCTCTTTTGCAAGCTGACACGTCCGCAACGTCGGGCATATGAAGGCTTTCTCCAATCAGAAGATATGAAATCGATCGCCAGCGGCAAGCGACAGATGCTCTTCGGTATCGACTACCTGCGTAAGGTCTGCAATCACCCCGACTTGACTGATCACAAAAATCTATCGAAGCAGCCAGGCTATGACTATGGCGCACCAAACAAGTCTGGCAAGATGCAGGTTGTCAAGGAACTTCTCTCACTCTGGGTCAAGGGTGGCCACAAGACGCTTCTGTTTGCCCAGCATCGCATCATGCTTGATATCCTTCAGAGATTTCTTGATCGCCTTCCTGACGTCAACTACCGACGCATGGATGGCGAGACGCCTATCAAGAGCCGACAGGACATGGTGGACGAGTTCAATAGCAATCCGAATCTACACGTCTTCCTCCTCACGACGAAAGTTGGGGGTCTTGGTGTCAACCTGACGGGTGCTAATCGCGTCATCATATACGATCCTGACTGGAATCCATCAACGGATATTCAGGCTCGCGAGCGCTCATGGCGTCTCGGACAGAAGCGAGAGGTCGAAATATATCGACTCATGTCCGCCGGCACCATTGAAGAGAAGATATATCATCGTCAGATCTTCAAGCAGTTCCTCACGAACAAAGTTTTGAAAGACCCGAAGCAGCGGCAGACATTCCAGATGAGCGACTTGCACGATCTGTTCACTTTAGGCAGCGACAACACTGATGGCGAAACGGAAACTGCAAACATGTTCCGTGGATCAGAGGTACAATTTGACAAGGATGGCAAGACAGTCAATGGTGATGCTTCTACAGCAGCACCAGGCGCAACAGCAGCCGAGGATCTTGCAGCCGTAAAAGGCATCGCACACGCGGAACAGTTCCAAGCCGGCGTATCAGACTCCGAAGACGCGTCTAAAGCACAAGACGGCGCAGAAGACAAAACAGACCAACGCCTCATGTCCACCATCTTTGCAAAGTCAGGCGTGCACTCGGTCGTCGAGCACGACGCCATCGTGAACTCCACCGCCTCAGGCCGTAAGCGCAAGGTGCAAGCCGACCCAGCTTTCGTGCAGCGCGAAGCCAGGCGTCAAGCCGCTATCGCAGCAGAGCAACTGAAGAAGTCGATGGAAGAGGCTCGACGTGCACCCGTTGGTGTACCTACCTGGACAGGCATGTACGGCGAAGCGGGACGGCCCGAAGCACCCCCACCCCGTCCTCCCCCATCAGCTCGCGGCGGGTTTTCTTCTCGCGGTGGACGAGGCGGCGCCGCGCCTTCCTCATCCTCGATCCTCAGCAACCTAGCAGCTCGCCAGGGTCGTCCCCATCCCTCCACGCCTACTAATGACTCCAACTCGTCGACACCCGGCTCCTCGCGCGCCTCGACGCCCACGCAATCCTTCCGTGGCCGTCAAATGCTCTCCAAGATCCGCGATTATATGATTACACATGGCGGCGTAGTTCCCACTCGCATGTTGGTCGATCACTTTGATCATTATTGCAGAGCCGTGCCAGGGCGAAGTGAAGAGTTCAAGGAGATGCTCAAGTTGATTGCTAGGTTGGAGAAGGGTGGGAGTAGTCAAAGGGGACGGTGGGTGCTGAAAGATGAGTGGAGGGAGGGTGCAACTGGACGGTCATGAGTGCGCCGTGTGGGCGTCTTACTGGCCATATATGAGATGGGCATTTTCACGAGAGGTTATTGATTTCTACTGCATAGCGTTCACGATTTCTAGAAGATACCACTGGATTCTCGCCAAGACATGGGCGAGGCCCCGCATTCCGTGCGTTGTTGACATGGACACAACAAAACACAAACACCAGAAAAAACAATTAAACTCGGAACTACTTTCAGATGACATCAACAAGATGGATTGAGTTGATTGTGTTATTAACAGACGTTACGTAGATGTCATAACGGCTAGACCTTGTAGCATCATTCCTTATCTTCTCCTTTGCCACTCCAAACAATAGCTCCAGCAGATTACTATGATGGCCCACTGACTATCCTACCATTGCATCGAAACAGTTCTTTTGACAGTATTAGTATGCGTAGATTCCTTGTAAATGCTGTTGGACCAACGATTCCTGGACTGAATGCCCCGCTATATCAAACGCCGAAACACCAGATGCCAGAAAATGAGCGAAAAATGTCAACTGCCAAGATGACTCGTAGTGAACGCTGCGATCCCCTGTAGCACACCAACCCATTTAAATAATCATATAAGGAACGTAAATATGGACAAGTTGTGAAGCGAACGACTGTCGTTATCGTATGCAGGTGCCGAAGCGAGCTGTGTGTGGGTCCTGATGTGTGCTTGGATAGATGGTGATGTTCGGTGTGGGCGGCGCGATGTTCACCACACACCAAAGCTGGCGGTGAAGTAGAGGAGGGAGGCGATTGTGGTAGCGGAGGTGATAAAGATGGCTTTGAGCGTCAATTGCTCGAATGGAGAAAGGGCCCCGTTGCAATTGGCGCACTTGAAGTCTATTGCGGATTAGTAAAACATGATCTAGGAGCCCATGTCTAGAAAGACAATGGGGCTTACCATTATAAGGTGTGTAGGCTTGTGGCGAGTACATGCCGAAGGTGAATTGCTTGTACGGCGCTAGGTAGCCGGGCTTTGGGGGCGCCGTGACGCTCGTGTTGGAGTCGTATATCATGAGGGTATACATCTCCGTAAGCAATTCTGCACCGTTAGGGTGGTCCTCCTTGTAGGTTTTTGTGTTCCAGAACACCTCGCCCGTAGGCTCGACTGACTGATTGACAGCGAGGGTGTAGGTGGCCTGGTTGGCGGTGCATGTTGCTAAGATATCTACGGCACTTGGGGTCATGGAGAGGGATGTGTAGTTCCAGGCGAAGTGGACCCAGTCACCGATCTTGTAAAACTGTTGGCCATCGAAGACGCCGGGTGTCACCATTGCGATGCCTCCCGCGGGGACATCGTCGCCGAAGTTGGTGACCTTGGGCTTACCGCTTGTTTTGGTTGCCCCTTTACTGTTGCTGCCCGTAGGGGTGCCGCTGCCGCTGCCACTCTCCTTGTCAGTCGTCTTGCTATCACCGGAATTGGTCGGGGTAGGCTTTTCGGTCACGGATGCATCGCCAGACTCTTTTGGGGCGTCGGTAGTCTTCGCGTCTGAAGTAGACTCGGGTTTGGCGGAATCAGACTCTGAGGGCACGATTAGCTAGGCCTTCCCTATTCAAGGGGGACGGAGAGGGCTCACTGTCTTGTCGTCCGTATATTACATTCTTTACGTCGCCGAGAGCGTGTGCATCGTCAAAGACGTCGGGCCAGGCGGCCGAAACCGACGAGAAGGCCACTACGGCGGCGAGCAGCTGCGACGGCCTCATAGCGATCGTCGAGAGCTGTGGTGGGGAGAAGAGCGAGGGATTGGGAAGGCTGCGAAATCCGAACGGGGAGCGGGGGCGGTGGTGGTGGTGGTGGCAGGTGTCGCCGTCTCAGCAGGCTGTTCGGTAGTGCAGAGCGGCGTCGTGTTCTCTGGGTAACGCAATGTCAACAAAACGGAACGCGCGCAAAAAGGGACAGCGAAAGGCGCAGGCGGCGTCTTGTTCCACCACAAACGAGCGACTGGTGAAGAGCAAAGAACAGCGAGGGGTGGGGGCGAGCGAAGGATGAAGGGTGGCCGGAGAGTGGTGAGGAGTTGGTGATTAAGGTTGAGTGGAGAGCAGAAAAGCGGACAGGGGCGCACGCCGGTTTGGCCTTAGGGGCGCGCCACTTTCGCCGCTCAACCGCCAAAAATAGGCCGGCCCGTCACAATCATCGAGGTCATTACTGCGCATCCATGCAGCGCGGCCTTTTGTTATATTGGCCCGTCATGCGTTGATGATCTGTTCGTCCCCCCCGTGCGAATGTTTGGCGACAGACAATTGATGGAGCAGACCAGCAGACCCCAATGCCCTTCAATGTTTGTTTCGGCCATCGCGCATACCATAGTGCCCACCACCCATAGCCACCCATTTCAGCCCCAATGCTCTGTCACGGTGCGCTGCCACCGTGTCGGTCGCCATCACCTCGTTGCATTCTGCATTCGTCTTGTCTCAGCTCCCATCAGCAGTCCTTCTCCTCCCCGCCGCTCAGCGCTGAGCCTTGGCCATCTCAGACCACTCGTTGGTAGCTGTTTCGGTTTTTGCACCGCCCATAAAAGCGATGGACACCCGGGGTTTGGTAATCCACCTAGACATGCATGTAGCCCGCAGTAATCTTCACCATCTTGCCGACAGGTAATAAGAACACCAGCTATGGAAGAAATGAGATAATACGGCTCGCGAAAAGAGCGCTAATACCGCTTCAGCATGCTGGTGGCCACCACCTGTAAAAGATGTAGGATCAAGGGTGTATTAAATATATCGTTTCTTCTATAGGGGTATACAATGAGTGTATCACAACCAATCCCGCTCCAAGACGCCAACGCTAGTGCAGACCTAAAAAATCAGAGAAACGTCCTGCATGGTGCTCATCTCTTTTCTTTATCTTTTTCCGTCTCGCTCAGACTGTGCTGCATTGGTGCTGCCTCAAAGCTGAACCGCGCAAACTCCTGCTCCGCCTGCTCGGTGTTCATACTTGTGCCCGTCACACTATTAGACGACTGCGGCGGACCGTTTGTCTCCGCGGCTGATGCATAGCCGTGCTTCGTAGTGAGATTGGAGTTTGCTGCAACGTAGCTACTTAGGCTGTAATTATGCTTCTTGGGTAGGTCGGAGCTTGTGGTTACAGAATTGGGGCTGTACGTGTGTTTCTTGGGGAGACTGAAGCTTGCAGTCGCAGCACTAGGGATGTACTCGTGCTTCCTAGGGAGATCGGAACTCCGGCGGTCAGACATGTAACGATGATTCCACCCATTTTGAGAACTCGTATAGTCTTGTCCCTTCTTCGCTGCAGTGATGGCGACGTATTCTGGTGGTAACGACTGCTTCGCCTCGCTGTTGGCTTCGAGCTTAGCGATTGCTGCATCAATAGCGTTACTCCTCTCCATATCTGGGGTGTCCGGTATCATTCTAGACGAGCTGGCAGGTGACCGGCTAGAACGATTGCGGTGCTCCAGCACTGGAATCTGACCCTGTGGGAGTTGTGATTCACGCAGGGGCCAGTCGTTGTTTGACAAGATTGGTATAGGCGGTGCATTCCCGTCTATCCAGGTGTGACGCACCGGATCCCAGCTCGATTTTGGGGACAGAGTCGATTGTGACATGGTAGAGGGCGTAATCCCAAAGTGCGGAATACTGCTTATTGACGTAGTTCGTGATGTGCGCTTGACCTTCCAACTGCCGCTCTTGGGATCAATTTCAAGCACACTTGACGGGTAGCGGAGGGAGTCTGCCAGCGTCTGTGTGTCGTCGAAGATTGAGTATTCGTACTGATGCAATGTCTCATTCGACGCAGTGGAACGAATACTTGCCGTCGTCGATGCGCGCTTAAGATTCTTTTCCTTGCCGATAACATCGACTGTGTAGGGGCTGTCGCGGTCTTTGGGCCGGGCTTTGGCTTTGGCTTTGTTAGTGTAGTCTCCCGGTTTGTTTGAGCCGTCGGGGATGTAGAAGCGCAGATCAACGCGAAGGACAGCGTACAAGAGAATGACAAGGAACTCTGTAGTGAAGTTGAAGGTATAGAAACAAGCCTTGGAATAGTACCATGGGGCGTCCATGACCTGCCCTTTGGCATTGCGAAGAGGAGTCGGCGGAAGCCACGCAGACACAACCCGGAATATCTGGCCTACAGACAGGATGGCGGTAGCAATGAGAAGAATAGCAATGTTGTTTCTAAGACGACCGGCGCCAAACTTTTCAGTGCCACGGCGCGGGAAAATGAGCGAAAGAAGGACCACTACGATCGGGGCGAAGCATAAGAAGGCGAGATAAGTTTGGCCGGTAAGTTGCAGATTGCGATCGATCCGAAGCGTGTTCACATCCAATGTGAAGAACTGTTGAATAGCGCCTACCACCAGCATGATCAAGCTGAGGATTAGGCACCCGAGTGCAGCTCGAAAGATTATCCGAGACGGCGTTGACCAGCCGAACCGTGGGTGCTGTGCTCGAACGATCCGTTGCGTGAAGAACCAATTGACGATATAGAGAATAATCGTTCCAACGTATACAAAGACCTGCGCCGCTATTCCCAGGCTGACATTCTTTACATGCCGTGCCCAGGCTATCCTGAGAGACATTGTAACCACTCTAATTGCGCAGAAGCCTAGTCCCCTGGTGAGTGAGCATTTGAGAGTATGGGACAGCGATTGTACCGAATAAGGCGCCGCTGAAATTGAATTTATGTCCCCGCGCTTTGTTCATCCTCAAAATCTTCATATGTATTGCTGCAAAGATAACGTATAGAAGCAAGAAGACGGCCGTGGCTGGAATATCTGGTGTAGACGCGGGTAGGCCGCCCAGACTTGCATTTTGAGGCGCAAATGGAGGATTTCGTTGCGGACCGCCCTACACAAAAAATTAATCATAACCTCGCGAACGGCAGGCGAAGACACTTACAGGCTGACCTTGTGAGGACGACATGTCGTACAATAACTGCAACTAAAGATTTCTCCAAACAAAAGAAACCAGGAAAGGGTTGACGATCGACAGACACGGTTCACTCATATATCAAACTCTAATACCTGTCAGCGAGTGGGGCCGGAGGTATGGCTGGCTTAGGTCCAGAAATAGCTTGGAGCAGACCACCTATATGACGAAGTCGTAGGCTCGACGCACTTGAAACGGTACAGGAATCTAATTGGAAGAGGGTAGGCTTGGCCGTTTTGCTGGGACGGGAAACGTGCTGTGAATACGGCCCATGATTCTGCTTAGAGTAACGGGTTACGTCTTGCTAGATTGGGGTGCCGATATTGACTAATGTATCAATCACGCGTACATTGCGTTCCGAGAAGTGGTGATCGAAGAACCATGATTCCGGTATCTCGATCTGGCTCTTTTGTGACGCTTGCTCTTGTTATACCAACAACCCCAGAAGCATATCCTCTTCGTGGCAAACCCCTCAGTTTTGATACAGTTTGTACGGAGTTTCACGAAGTAGCACTAAGGCATGCTGGTGAGAATGGCGGTGGTGCAGACATTCAGGCCTGGCGGCCGGCTCTCCTCACCCAAAGCCGGCGAATGACTAGGGCCTCACATTGGTCTCGGATGACACAGCAACGAAGTTGAATGGACAACCAGTTAGGGTCAGCGCACGGGACGTAGTCTGTGCGAACTACGGTCAAGGCCGGCGCAAAGTGTTCGTTGCGCCGACGCTCGGTTAGCACACCCGATTGGGGGATCGACGTGAATGTTCGGCCTGCAAAAGAACCACGGAACAATCATGAATGTGGCTTAGACATGCCAACTGATGTATACGGGCGCCATGTCTCATCCGCAAGAACCAAAGCCACTGAAAGAACGGCGCTACGCCACCACACACATTAGCAGCACTCGTAATCTACGTCTCTGACGACACGTGCGACTAAGTGATACCGTCCTTGCTTCTTCAGTCGACCGGCTACCGTCTTTCTCGCAGGGCTGAAACGGGGTGAGAGCTTTGAAAAGAGAAGGCGACCCTGCGAGATGTGTGAACAGGCTGAGAAGACCGATGTGAGGTCGTAACGGTCTCTATGGGAATTTTTTCACATTACGCAATGGGGAATAGGGGATTCTGGTCACTTAGATGGCACGTCGTGGCGTTCAATGTAGGAAAGCTCGGAAGGTAGGTATCAAGGCTCCTGAAGATTGTACCCTTGGCCAAAAAGGGAGTAGCGTGAATATATACTACCAAAGGCAGTTAGAGCCGAGTGGCGGTTCACTTCTCTCCAGATGTTTCCCAGTTGTTCATCTCTAAACTCCACAACACAGGCATGCCGCGAGATCCCACCCTCGACCACTCCAGACACCGAACCCGCTCACGACCTATATCGCCTCTTCGTGAAGAACATCAAAAGTATCGCGACCGCCAAGCTCGCCGCCGCTCACACTCCCCACACCGCGATGACGATAGTCGCAAGAAGCACAAGCGACACCGTTCCCGTTCTCCTGCACCGCGCCCAGTAGCTCTCCCTTACAATTCGCAAGAGCTGTCGAAGCGGCATTTTGAAGAGTACAAACCACTGTTCCAGTCGTATCTAGATATCCAGAAACAGATTAACCTGGATGAGCTAGATGAGCGGGAAGCGAAGGGCAGGTGGAGGAGCTTTGTTAGGCATTGGTAAGCTATACCTTATAAGACATGACGATCATGGGTGTTCCGCCTGCTAACATGGGCGAGGAATCGTGGAGACCTGGCACGGAGTTGGTATGACCCTTCTATGCTGAAAACAGCTCAAGAAACCGTTCAGTCGTTCGGAAAAGAGACTGTCGAACGCCAGACGCGCGCTTCTCTCGAGTACGGCTCGCACAAAGATGCTGAGCAACACAGCGATGATGACGACTTCGGACCAGCACCACCTCCAGGGGGGGCGGCGCGACATTCAGGTCACGGACCTACTATACCCAGGCTTGATGATATTGCATATCGGAATGAGTTGCAACAAGAGGAGCGCGACCGAGACCAGTCCAACTATGTAGACGACATCCGCTTCGAACGCAAGCTAGATCGTAAAGCACAGAAAGACCGACTCGAAGAGCTTGTCCCTCGCGCAGATCCGGGATCTCGCGAGCGCCAATTGGAGAAGAAGCGCGAAACAACCAGTACACTGAAAGGCTTCCGCGACGCAAAAGAGGGTGGAGACGTCGAAGTAGGCGAAGCGGATCTCATGGGCGATGATAGCATAGAGGGGTACAAGAAGAAAAAGAAGTTTGAAGAACGGCAGAAGAACGAGAGGGAGCTTCGGAGAGAAGAAATCATGCGAGCAAAGGCTGCTGAGCGCGAAGAAAAGGTGGCGGAGCGGAGGGCGAAAGAAGCGCAGACCATGGACTATCTAAGGGCCATCGCGAAAGAGCGATTCGGGTCCAGTGGATGATGCAGATGCGAAATCTAGGATTCTAGTGTCGAAAATATTTAGGACAATGACCGCAACCCGGAATAAGCTTGAGAAATTGAAATGCCCGTCCGATTGCCTTGATATGTAGCACAAGTATGGAATACCAGTTACGCCCGTAAAATGCCCGGAACTCCGTAGTCCTTCTACCTCTAAGAACCTTGTGATGTAGCGCAGGGCTGTCCATCTACTCATCGTCCAGGATGGAGCTCGCGATCGCGCCGAAGAAGGGTACCTCGTATCGATCCAGAGTGGCCGCTATGGCCCAGGTTAGAGAAAGCTACTAGAGTAGGAGGAGTATGGCCTTACCATCCTGATATGCACGCATTGTGAGGAACCCAATGAGCCCAATATCTCCCACAAACAGCAACCACGATATTATGCTCGACCACGAAAAGATGATATGTATAACGAAGATGAACGCGAACAGCAAGCTCGACTGCCACGCATGAAATCTGCCCTCATTAGTCACACCCTCAACCCAACCATCCTGCCTCCCCAGCTGTGACTTCCGCATACCTGACATAATCACTCCGATGCTCTAGCACTAACAACGCTACTGGCCCCGCAGGCGGAAGTAGAAGATAAGCCAAACAAGCCTCATAATCCATCCTCAACCCTAACCTCGTCTCAAACATATCCACATCCTCTCTCGGTCCGCCAAATCCCCCGGGCGCATTCCAGGCTACGCGTTCGGAGCCATCTTGCTGAGAAGAAGAGTTGCCGCCAAAGTAGTCGCGTTGTTGGTAGGAGGGGTGTGTAGGCGAGGTTACCGAGGCGGTGCCGATGTTGCGGGAGCGGTCGCGGTCGAGAGAGGCGCGTGGGGAGGTGAGCGGGGGACTGAGGGCGCGGGCTGTTTCGGGGATATCTTGGTAGGGGGCGAAGTTTGACATGGCGGAGGTTGATGGTGGGTTGACGGTGATGGGCGGGTGCAGACGTAGAGCTGTGGAACGCAACCTCCCCTGTCCCTGCTAGAACGCGTCAATTCGCAGCTACGCCGAAGGTAGTTAGAGCGCACGTGAGACTCCAAATTGCCACACATTCATGCATGCAGCCGCCCATGTAGAAATCTTCCAGGGCAGATGATCGAGACTGTCCCCATTAGCCGCATTAGAACTTCGGACGGTACCGAGACAATATCGACCCTCTAGCTGCTGCTAGGATGTGAGCTTGAGATATCAGTCCACCCGAGGCCGGGCGCCACTACTCAAATGCTCCATCCGCTCTGCACGTGAAGTGGCACCACGTCGTTGTGCCTAGATATAAGTACAGGCACGCTGGCTTTCACACCGCCACTGACTCAATTCATCCCCACAGACCGTACATCACCAGAGCCCAGAATCTTTCAGTTTCCAAATATCGAGGCCCTCTCGTAGCCGCCAAACATGTGTATCGCTATTATAACGACCGAGCATCCTCAGTATCCATTCATACTCCTGAACAATCGAGATGTACTCAAGTTTGTTTCTTAGTCTGTAGTACCGTTCACTAAGCTTGAGCTAGGAATACCTCCATCGGCCCACACAAGAAGCAACCTGGTGGCCAGCACCCGACGAACACGTCCTCGGAGGCTACGATCTTCACCGGCCAGTACACGGCACCTGGCTCGGAGTAACCCGCCAAGGACGTATAGCAGTCCTGACCAACTACCGCGAAGGAGACGAAAACCTCATCGTAGGCGCACTGAGTCGAGGAGTTATTCCCAACGCATGGCTCAAATCAGATCCTCAAGCGAACGAAACCCCAGACCAGTTCGCCAAGCGAATGATTGAAAAGGAGAGCGTGAAAGGGGTGGGAGGCTTCAGTTTGGTCTACGGCTTCATGCAGGATGTTGTCAAGGGCGGGACGACAGGCTTAGGACTCATTTCGAATCGCACGCCTGACGCACTTGGAATCATTCATCTCGCGAGCCAGCCGGGCGAGACGCGTGCGCTCAGCAACGCAGCGTACACCGACCGGTCATGGCCGAAAGTAATCAATGGCGAGGAGTGGACGAAAGCCGCAATCGCCAAGAGCGTCGCCGCTAATGAGACGAGAGACCAACTAGTCACCCGATTACTGGAGGTTCTAAGTACCGATACCATGCCCAGACAGAAAGAAAACGAAAAGTGGGATATGTATCTGAACCAGCTGCGGCATAGCATCTTCGTTCCATCGATTGGAAAAGATGACTTGGAAGAGTCGAAGATGCCCGCTCATGAGATTGGCGATGTAGTGAAGCATAAGGCTGTGCATGCGACGGATGGGGTTTACGGCACGCAGAAGAATGTCATAATTATGGTGGACAAGGATGGGAAAGTGTTTTATTTCGAAAGGACGCTGTATGATAGGGATGCGAAGCCTATAGACAAGGGGAAGGGCGATAAGACATTTGAGTATCAGATTGAGGGGTGGTAAGGCGGGGCAAATACAACAGAACAAGCATCAAAGGGAGCAATGGTTTTTGCAAAACTTTGATGCGTCGTTCGCGTGTTGTGGAGTAGGTCTAGACTTTGGCATCCTGGATATCTGTTTGCCCTTAATGTCACTATACTAGTACTAGCGAAGCGATGGGAACTGCGTTCTGCCTACATGCAGTGATCGTCCAGACGTAGGTTGCCAGCTCGTGAACTCGGTCTTGGCAAGCTTGAGTGAATAGGTGACGTCGTCTAGGCGCTGCACTCGGCAAACCGAACAAGCTCCGTCTGCGAGCCGAGCTACCTTTGCCTCGTCCCATCCAGCACCATGGCTACGTGAGACATCGCCATCTCTTCTCTCGCTTCTCAGACTCTAGATCTGCGCAGCAATATTGCCTCTTCTTTATGGCGTCGCTTCCCCCGCAGAGGCCCGCCTCTCAGCGGAGGGCTTCCCCACCCGTCGAATCATCTCCATCCGCACATGAAGACCATGCCGACCAAAGGAACAGCTATTCCACCGCCTCGGTAGACTCGCAAACCCTCCTCCTCAATTCGCCGCCCTCACGATCAACGAAGTCCTCAGGGACGGCGCAACCAGAGGCGTCGGCGGCGCAACCTCTGCAGGCGGATGCTGAACCCCGCAAATGCTGGATATGCTTCAACGATGAAACCGAAGACGACGAGTTCTCGTCAGAATGGCGGTCGCCCTGCCCTTGCGTTCTAGTAGCGCACGAAAAATGCCTGCTGGACTGGATAGCGGATATGGAAGCGCCGAGCTCGCGGCGGCGTGCGGGTGGAAATGCGGGCAAGATACTGTGTCCGCAGTGCAAGTCTGAGATACGGCTAGAGCGGCCACGCAGTGTGGTGGTGGATACGGTACGCCTGATGGAGCGGCTAACGGGCATGATGCTGCTCCCCGGCTTCATCTTTGTGACCGCGACGGCAGCATATACAACACTGTGCATCTCAGGCATACATACGGTAGGCCAGATTTTTGGTCGAGACGATGCACTACAGATACTACTCCTCAATCCCCAACTACCGGGTGCAACGAATGCGTCAGCGGCGGCACGGTTTACCGCTGGCAGTGGACGCCATATGTGGAGGTTAGCGCTCGGTCTTCCGATGATTCCTACAGTACTCGTCGCAAGCAGGACGTCTGCTGCTGACTCCTTTCTTCCCTTCCTTCCCCTTATTTTCTTCGCCAGTGGAGGAGCGGCGCAGCATGAGATGCTCCAGATATCATGGCCGCCGAGCGCTGCTTTCACCGTCGCCGCTCTTCCGTACGTCCGCAGCATCTACAATGCATATTACGAGCGCGTATGGCTTCCCCGAGAACAGCGCTGGCTAAAGGAAATTCAACCCCGCGCTGGTACCGAAGACGCCGCAAACGATGTTCCGAACCATGATAGGCATGTTCACGGCGACAACATAATGGACGCTCTTGCCGATGACGATTTTGACGATGGTAATGAAGTCGTGGAGATCGAAGTCGACTTTGATATCTTCGCTGACTGGAATAATGGAGGAGCCGCGGACAATAACCACGCGATGGAGAATCCGCCCGTGCCTATTGCTCGAGGCCCCGCACACCCAATCGATGCACCCCCTTTAGAAGACGACGATAGACCCCCGCCGCTCGCCGAAGCAGAGGAGCTGAACGGCGAAGCTGCCCCAGCACCTAACGTTCCCCTGCAACCTGCCCAACGCCGTCGCCAGCGCATCCGGCGCGAGCGGAACATTGGCTTTAGCACAACAAGCCTCGCCGACACAATACTAGGCGCCCTAATATTCCCCTCCATCGCCGCTGCTGTCGGTCAGGCTCTCAAGCAGGTGCTCCCCAAATCGTGGGTCACACCACCTGCATCAGGCAAACCGACAGGCTTTTTGCAGACGAGATGGGGCAGAAGCATCGTCGGGGGATGTCTGTTCGTCGGCATGAAGGATGCAGTCTTGCTTTATGTGAGGTGGAGGGTGGCAAAGAATCATCGCATGCGGACGGTGCTGGATTACGATAGGAGTAAGGATAAGAAGAAGACAGGTAAAGCATAGGCAGTTTAGTGTTGTCGTTGCTCAAGCCCACTTGTAGGATAGCTTTAGGGAAGTCATGATTAGCGGGCATGCATTGGGTGGGCATTTACACTGCAATAGGTACACGAAGAGTATGTCGCCAAATAAGCTCACTAAGATCAAGCACTTTCAATTTACTACAGCAAATTTGCGGTATGATCCACATTGTAGTTCCTAGCTAACGGATTAACTTTTCCCGTTGCATTGATTTTTTGTCACCGCACTCTTTACTGAATTCTGTGGTTGCTAGCCTAAGCGATTGATATACGTAGTTATTGGCTCAACCACCTATTCACGGGTTATAGGCAGTATAACCTCGTATGGTCAGTAGAGGGAGTGAATATTTCCCTCCCCAACTACAGCATGCCCGATTTCCTCCAACAAGAGACAACCCACGACTTAAGATCAAGATTTGTTTTGCAGCTCAAAAAGTAAAAATGGGAGCACTAGAGCACAGCATTTAGACAAGCCCACTAATTATTTCAGGCTAATCTTTTAAGCAGCAAGCCAAGAAGATGAACCAAGTGGTGGTAAAAGAGTCAAAAAAAGACTTGGCGGTGCTGGGACTCGAACTGTTCTACCAGTTAGCAACGCGCTCGCTCTATGGCTATAGATCCTCTGAGAGAGGGCCAACCTACCCCAGGCTGGCGCGGCCACAACGCGACGTCATACCCCTAGACCACACCACCCGAATGATGTGAGACATCGTATCTTTTTTTGAAAGAAACAATTGGTAAAATATATAAATATACACGAGAAATGAACCTCTAGTAGTTAGACTTACAACCTTGAGTAGGTCTAAAGATTAAGTAGAATTGAGACCTTAAGCGAGCGTCAAGGTTAAGTAGGTCGGGTACCGGGGCTTGAGAGGCGAGTGGCACGTACTAGCGCCTCGCATATAACAGGAGTATCCTATGGGTTGAATACAAGGTCCAGTCCAGTATACTGGCTTAAGTAGGTTAAATACTGGTTATACAGCTAGCGAAAAGCACGATATATACATCTATGCGTGCTAAGACTGTTTTACCTTACTTTCCAACACCTGCGCGTACCTCGATAGACCTGCGCGTGCCAAGACAGACCTGCTTCACTCCCCCAACGCCTGAACAGGTGCTGTTACTGAGCTGTGCATTCTCTGAACTACTTATCTCTCTCCTTATCTTGAAGGTACCTCTTCTATCATTAAGATGTGTGCTAGTCTCCCGCTCTAAGACCGGCATAGGTTCGCTGGTAAGTAGTATCTAGGGTATTGATATGTATACTATGTAGCGACACGCTGCTTGTTCGTCCGTAGGCTACCTATAGTAGGTGTGAGCCAAATTCTGGAACAAGGGTATGGCAGCAAAGTATGTATAGTTCTGCTAATTGCGCTGTGAGCTTAGGCGAGGTACAAGCGGACGATCAGCCCTAAGTGCTAATATAAGCGAGCCCTCACCCAAATACCGATCGCGAATAATCTCTGCGGCGGCTTTTCGGTGGAGCTCTTGCTTCGAGTCTGGCATCTGCTGCCATCCGGACTTGCACGCACTTTTCTTCTCCACTCTCTTTTAACGATACCCTAGCGCCACAACTCTTGACGGCGGTGGACATTCAGATTTGTCCTTCACCTCGTCGGCCCTCTAGCTTTCGCGCACATTCAATTGAAATAGCGTAATTGCATCAGCTTTCGGCTGGTAGCAAGTTAATTACATTTGCATCAAGAGGTAATCGTTGCTAAAAAGGCTCGGTCTGCGCTGGCATATGCAACATGGCGCCAGGTACTTCTACAGCCCGCTTCATCCTACGAGACCTTTTGTGTAGGCTAACAATGGCCTGCAGGGCGGCCGAGTCGTCGAAGCACTCAGCAACCAAAAACATACCGCGTCGACCAGGCTTTCGACTTTCTTGATTCGTCGGATTCGGAAGCAAGCCGAGCTTCGGGATCAGAGGAGCGGGATTTCGAGGGAGATGGTAATGACTTCAGGCGACATGCAGACGAGGAAGAATCCGAAATCGACGAGTTCAACCCGGGAGAGGAAGAGGAGGAAGATGGTGATGAATACGGAAACGATCTGGCGATCAGCGCCGAGGAGACTGAAGAGGGCGGGGATGTAGAGATGGAAGAGGATATACCCCGAGGGGAATCCATCATCGGGCTCGATTCCGACGACGAACCCAGAACAGCACTCAAAATCCCTAAATCTGGCAGACAATCAGAAATGCCACAAAAGAAGTCTAACCCACTGACTATGGGCCGCGGTTTTGGCCCTGGCAACGTCCAGCCGCCTAGCAGATTCACCAAAGGCACCGGAACCAAAGTGCGACAAAGAGGTGTCGAAGAGTGGATAAAGGGAGGCTACGAGGCTCGGTTCAAGAACTTTTTTGGGCCGACGGATGATGATGTCCGGCCTGCGCTTGAGACGAGAGATTATTGGCACGCGCAAGAGACACTGCCGAGCCGTTCGGCAGGTAATCTGCGTCGGTCATTTTGGATTTCTGAGGCCACTCATGAAAAGGAGGTGAAGACGGTACGAGAATGGTATGAGCATACTGGACGGGAACTTTTCGATGCTGGGCAGACCGTCAACGATTTGGACGAAGGACAGGGGCAAGCTTATCTGGTCAATTCCGGACCGGAGTCGATGAATCTCCTTCTAGGCAATGTCCAGAAGCCACAGAAGCACACTATGAATAAAGGTGACCATATGAGCACTTCAAAGCCTTTTGGACCGAGCCCAAAGCGACGAGGTTGGATGTTCAATCTTGGGGCAAGAGTTCAAGAAGCACAGTGGGTGCCGAAGGAGGAAGGCCGTACACAGTATCTCGCCGTTGCTATTGAGCAAGATTCGCCCGCTATTCGACAATACAAACCAATGGAGATTCCAACAGCTCCGGCGTTTACCGCCACTCCACCCTTTCCGGGTTCGATTCAGATATGGGCTTTCGACTCACTCGACAATGGTGATCTTGATCCTTCGAAATTGCCAAGGCTCGAGCAGGTAATTTGTACGGATTGGGGCGCACCAAAAGCTTTCAAGTGGTGCCCGGTGAGTGTTAATGGTTCTGTAGATTCCCCCGACGGAAGTGCAGTGCATCTTGGCTTGCTTGCAGGTATATGGTCGGACGGTAAAGTGCGTGTACTCGACGTACCGCATCGAAGATTAGGTGCCGAAATGAAACAGACTCAGTATATACGGTATTCCCAATCAGCTCTAGAGATTGAGATACCCGAAACTATTCCGAGTTGCATACAATGGCTCTCTGGCACGACCCTGGCCGTCGCCACCGCCTCGGGCGTCCTCGCTATCTGGACACTGACACGCCCGGGGGTGTTTCCAATTCCCGGCGCTCATGGCGTCCAAGATTTCCGGCCACAGCCCTGGTTTTACAAACAGATTGCAGACACCTACATTCTTACGCTCAGCTCCGGTTACCCTTCCCGCCCCCAATTCATATCCACGACCACGGCGGACGGATTCAACCGCCTTTTCGACTTACGATCTCCCTTTTTTGACACCTGTTTATCTTCCCGCAGTCGCATGCTCGTCCTCACCCAAGCATGGCACGAACAGACGCAGTCCTTCATTGCGCCTGATGAATACTATATGCTTAGGCATAGTCCTGTCCGCTGCTTTTACAGGAACGTGTATAGCATGCGAATTGAAAGTTCGATAACATGCTGCGCGACGAGCCCAGTCCATCCGTGTATACTTGTAGGCGGATCCGACGGGATCGTAACAGCAAGTAATCCAAACATGAAGATGCTTATTACTAAGGCGCGCTCTTGGCAGTTACCCTGGTTCAAGCATGAGTGGAGGCCGCCGGTGGAGGAGCTGCCGTTGCAAATAAAGCCCGAGGAGAGGTATTTTGGAGGGGAAGGGACAAACGACAGGCTCCCTGGCGCAGGACCCTTCACCGATGTCGCGGCTATTGCCAACGGCGGCTCCAAAACGCCGACCACTGTACCTTCCCCGGAAATCCTCTCACAACCCCTCGTTCGCATCACAGAGGGCTACAAAGCGAGCCGAGCAGGCGCGCAATACCCCGACGAGGACAAGCGTTACAAGGAAGGCGCCAAGTTCGTCACTATATACGAGGCCAAGTCTGCAATCTCACGCTTAGCGTGGAATCCAAACCTCAAATTCGGAACATGGGCTGCTGCGGGCACGAACAGCGGGATTTTGAGAGTGGAGGATTTGGGAGACTAGGATTTTGACATGTGGTAGGTGGTCTTATATAGGCGAATAAGTAGAACGTAAAGCGAGGTAAAGTTGCAAGTTGCAAATGCAAGGTTCTGTTGAACTTATTGTAGGATTTGTATAACAATTATCGCTTTATAATAACAAGTTTCTTAATAGTACTATATATAGCTTTATCTTCTTGCATTTCAGGGTATTCGGGACGAGATGCCTTAGTGTCACCTTTTGGGTTATTCCGCGAGTTTGACGACGCGATGACTGTTACTCATTCGATATATAGCTTCATCTGCTTAGCGATTCTAAAGCTTGTCCCTGTTTGCCGTCTGTCAATTTTCGAAACATCACCTCGTCGGTCGTGAGCATCCTGTTATGTACAGCACTACAGCTCTATTACCCCTACTTGTGTATCGCATGGGAACCTTACAAAAGAGACTCCTACTATTAAAATCCAATCTAATTAAATCTAGGAACACCCCCGTTAATTATCGATGCATTACTCGCTTTGGAGAAGTGCAGCTCGCGGATTAGGGATGCCGATTAGGGAGGCACCGTTCATCGAGATTCTGACTTTGCTAGACAAGGCATTATATGGGGGCCGAACTTTCTGTGCAGCCTCGAAGCCCAAATGCGCATTCCAGTTAGGCCATCAAAGGCATTTTCTCGCTTATATCCATGACCATTGTCAATATCTACATCACGTAGTTACGAAGCCTTCAGCTACCAATGATAAGGAGGTTTTCTCCAGGTAGCTTTTGTGCCCAGATACATCAATAGACATGTTATTTCCTACGCGGTTTAGACGCAAACGAGCGATTGTTCATTTTAGAGTCCCTAAGTCCTCTAGGCGCTACTAGTTAATTTCGCTCGGTAAATGTATTATGCAGGGTGTCCCAATAGTGATCTTTCAACTGTGATGAAGTCGGCTCTCCCTTGACCTTTTCTTACGCTATCCAGTCACTTCTTGAGGCCGCCCTACTAACACTAGCAAACACAATAGCCCAATAACAAAGCAATTTTAGTCTAGGGATATTTCTTACATAGTTGTAGTTAAGAGCTTTCGAACGCGCCCAAACCCACTCAGGTCACCTTCATAACCACCACTGTCAAGCTGCCATCATGTTTCCATTACCCATCTAGCTACGCGATCTTCCTCCTCTAGAACCCTATACTCGCCAAACGGCTTGATGTGACGGCCCCCGTCACGCGTCCCTACCAACAGATCATCTCGAAAGTCCGGATACCTCTCGACGACGGTGGCCCAATCCATCGTATATATTCCGCTATCAGCATCTGGCTCGACGACAATATCCTTTTTACCCCAATACGTACAAGTGATATCGCGATAGAAGCGGTACAAAGGGCTACTACGCTCACAATTTTCGCAAACCCATAGAATCGAATCTGGACCGACTCTAGACCGCGCGTGGCCTTTGTAGATATTAAACAAATTCCGCATAGCGAGGTTCTGGAACTTGGGCGCGTCGAGGTACTCACCGAGCACCCATGCTTTGGCACTCTCGCGCACGCCGTCGTGTACAGTGAGGTCGTCGCGGTATGTGTACTGTCCACGAATCATGAACTCGACGAACAAGGCGAAGATGTCCGGATCATTGTCGATGAGGATTTGTTTGGTAGTAGCTCTCCCATCGACAATGCGCTTGAAGAGGCCGGAGTGGTGCGCAAGCTAGGTTTTTGAGAGACACCACGTGCGGTTGTCTTGGTTTTCCACGCCGAAGAGCTGCATAGGGCCTACGAGGATTTCGATGCCGGAGCCCCGCATTCTGAGAACAGTGTTAGTACGTGATAGAGAGACAGGGCTGAGAGTACGTGCAGCTTGAGCAGTTCGTCGCGCTCCTCATCTGGGAAGTTGTTGGTAGGGCCTAGTGTGGTTGGCATGCCGGGGGTGAGTGGTGCTGCGCTTGTACACGATGGCAAGGTGAAATGATTGTAGACGATGCGCAACAGGAGGAGAGGGTAGAGCGAGAGTTTTCCTCGAGGCGAGATTATAAAGCAGAGGACATCGGGGTCAGGTTACACCGCGCCGCGTCGTTGCTCCGCAACCCACTGAGCTTCCTGTTACTATAGGCATATCAATGCCTTTTTAGAAAGTGAGCCCTCTGATCTAGTACAAGAGCAATTGATAATGTGCAATCAGCAACGCGAGGAGAGTAAGATTCGTCGGACGGAGACAAACACTTAGAATCGTTGTCTAATTCAACCCATGCGCCACCACCTCCACCATTCGTTCATCTTCCTTCATATCTGCCAAACTGTTCACCCATCTCCCTGACAGCTCCGCCCAACCCATCCCAGCCTTTACCTCCCTTGATCCACCCCAACACCTCCTCCGCCCTCTCTGTCGGCGCCTTCGCTCCATCATCCACCAAACCCTCCAAATCCTCTGGAAATTTGCGACCAGGAAACTGTTCTCTGAAAATTTCAAGAAGCTGATTGAAGTTCCAGCGTTCGGCGAAACCGAAGAGCCGCTCAGACGAGACTTCAGTGTGGAGAAGTGCAGCAATATGGAGTAGGGCACAGTCTTGAGTGGAAATGAAGTACTCTTTGTGGTAGGGTCAGTGGTAGATGGTAATTTTGACTGAAGATAAGAGGAGAGAGAACTTACGGGGGGGAATGAGTTTGCCCATTAATTCGAACATTTCGCCAGTGAAGGCAGCCTTCCCCCACGCAATTGTTGAGGGGGCACCTTGGTGCTCTGGAACGAGCACTTTGCTGAAATTGACGCTGGGAAGCTACATCGCATACATCAGAACCTCCACAGTCACACACTAGACTCCCACTTACGACACTGTTGAACACGAACCCCGGCTTATTCCCCTCCATCCACCCCCAACACGCCTTCTCCGCCTCCGTCTTTAAAGCTGAATAAATATACACTCCCTTCATGTGGGCTGGCTCATCTTCCGGGTGCTTCCACCCCTTTCGGACGCATTCCTCGTTGTAGCTGTTCTGGTCGAGCACTTTCTCGACACCATTGCTGGGCAAGGTAGCGGCGAGTGAGGAGGACGTGTAGACCACGCGGGTGATACTTGGGGACTTTGCGGCTGCTTTGAGGGCGTTGAGGCCTATGTTGATGGCGGCCGGGATGACGACGCAGGGGTCGGAACCGTTGAGTGGAGAAGCGACGTGAATAATGCCCGCAGTGCCTGCACCTGTACAGTAAGGGGATTGTTTGGCTGCAGGGTATGCGGGCGACTGACCTTTTACAGCTTCATCGTAGCACCCTTCCTCGGTCATATCCGGGACTGCGACCATCTCAAATGTAACGCCCTCGTATTTGCCGTCAAAGTAGTCAGACAACCACTGGCACTTCTCGACGTCGCGAACAACACCGCGCACATTATAGCCCTTTCTGAGTAGTTGATCAACTATGTGACTACCGATAAGTCCATTGGCGCCAGTAACGAAGATGGTGGCACCAGGCTGGATGGCGAGAGTAGGCATGTTGACCAACAAGGAGCAGAGTTGCTGAAGTAAGCAAGAAAGGGGCGAGTCGTGAAATGCGCTGTAATCTTCGGGAAATCGATGCAAGGTGCAAGGGATCTAACCAAGACTAGTAGGAGATGAGAAGAGAAGGCAGTGAGATGAGGTGGGGAAAGAGAGTGAGTTAAATACTCGCGTGTGGGGGGTTGTGAGGGGAGCGGAGAAAGCGAAGCGCCGAGCAGGAATCGGCTGACAGGCCATCCCAGGTAATATGCTAACGCGGAACGGAAAGGTATGTGTCTCAAGTCGGTATTTATCTGCATATTCATCCAACCATTTACGAGAGTTAGATGAATGGGGACAGTACGTTTGACTTGCCAAGCCGTAAGCCGTTCTTTGAATATGCGACCGATCGACTCGGACTTTGGACTAGGATGGCCTCAACTTCCTCACGAAGATGGCCAGCACTGTCGGAAGTTAACAGGTGTATCTCAGCAAGCACCAATCCGTCCAGAGTTGTACTACTAAAAGTTTCGGGAGATGCAGTGGGACGTTGCCATAATGGACGGAGTTTCAAGCCTTCGCTCAGCTGTAGATATACATAGTAATATCGACGAGGTATGATTTCGAATATCGAATATCGAAGCGACGAGCAAGAACATGTACTGCCGAACCGCAGAGCGTTGAGAGACCAACAGCGGTAACGATAAGTCAGCACACCCACATACCACCCACAGTATAAAAATTGCGTGCGATCATACCAGCATCCCACTTACATCCATCTCTTATCCTCAGCCAGCTTCCCCACCTCTTTCTCAAACTTACCACATCATGTCTTTGCCAACGATCGTTCGCCTGGTCCTTCAGAAGGACAGTGAACTAGATTATTGTGTCACCTATATCGTTGAATCACACCAGCCCCACCTATCAGCAGTACTACCAGCGTCTTGAATTTCATGGTTTTATTTGAACACGCTTCTTCACTATATAGCGCCCTATAGCTCTATTATCGTATATAAGGTATAGGTTTAGCACGTCTACTATGTACAAACTTCTACTATGTTTCGTACGGACCTAACAAAAGAGACTCCTACTATACAAATCCAAACCAAATACTAGACGCTCTCGCTCGCTTGTTCAGGGTACTTGGGTGTAAATCTTGTGCGAATCATGACACACGACCTAGGACGATGTACAGCCCAAAATAATTCACTTGCCTATATATATACACTCTAAGCCGCCTCTGAACTTATCCTTCACGAGCCTTGTCGAATGCCTCTGGGTCCGAACCAAGCTCCGGGCCTCCCGTCACACCTCCTACTGTAAAGTCAGTCTCGTTCATAGAGACTATAATGGCCTGAATCACACGAGCCCCACCTATCAGCAGTACTGCTGGCTACTAACGCTTCTTCACGTGCCCCAACCCCCCCGGCTGCCACCCAGCAAAAACGACTAAGCTAGAGCGCACTACCACCTCCTTTACAACACCGTCTACCCACCGGCCTTCCTTGTATATCCCCGATAGCGGGCTTTCGGATCGATCTACTAGCACGGCGTCCCACCCGGCTTCCTTGGCGCCGAAGTAGTCGTGCTCCAGGGAATCACTAAGTAGAGGGTTCCAGCAGATGGGTCGGACCACGTTTGCAATTGTCCACAACCACGTTTGCAACCGCCCACCTTCACTACTTAAAGGTAAGAACACCGCACCCTCATCTGCAAACACAAAACTCACTCTGCACCCGCAAAAATGCATCCATCCACATCTTATCTCCCACTTTCAACCCACGACATTCATAATACATCAGAAACTGCGTCATCAGACCCTGCGCCGCCATATCAACTTCGCTCTCACTCCGGACACACCGCCACTACGAAAATGGGAGCGTTGGTATCCAAGGTCTGGAAAACCACTCCTCGAACACAAGATGAATCACTAGTAAGTCAAAGCTATAGCTTAAGTTCGACGCTGACTACTTCTAGGTCCTTGCAAACTTCGACCTCGATCGACAAACCGAATTAGGCTTCGCCGAATTACGCTTCAGAAGATGGATGTGTGGTTGGGTCATTCTCATGGTGTTCGCCGCCGGCATCGTTATGACAATCGTTGTGCTTGTCCGGCTCTTCAGATACGGCGTTGTCGATAATCCTCTCTCGGACATACCCGCTGCAGCCAAAATAATCGTTCAGAGGGGTGAGGAGCGGATTAGGTCATCGATGCGCACGTTTGGGAAAGTTTAATACGGCTTTGGCAGTTATTTGCCTTATTGTGGGAGGAAGAAATCCGCTTGCCCACATCTTTTTACCGCAAGTCCTGTCGCTTTAACCATTGTTTGGGTTCGGCAGATTCAGCATTAACTGCACGACTGAAGGACTGCTCAACAAGTTCGAAGTCTTAGGTCAATTAGTCATCCGCTTTCTGAACCACGCATTGATTCTTCGGAAGTGATGGTAATCGCTAAGAGCCAGACACTATTAGCACTGCCCATAAGGCTTCAGTGTGTCAATGTGCTAGGGTTGTTACTGCGGTATGTAGGAAGTTGTAACATAGTGCCGATTTTGGCAAGCTGAACTTAACACGAGAACCGAAGGAATTCTCAATTGTAGAGCATCGTCGCAGGATAAAGTGGGTCGATATAGGTAGGCTAGGAGAAGAGGCCAAAAACTTGATGGTAGGCGGCTGTTGATATGCTTCATGACTCAAGACGACGAAAGCCAGGACTAAAGCAGCTCTTAACTCCAAATTAAAAAAAATGTGTGTGGAGAAGACGTCGATATTTCCGTAGATGTGAAAAGCAACAGAGAACGGAAATTGAATTTGGGGTAAGCATGATGCATGATGAACCTACAATTCCCCTCTGCCTGCCTGCCCTAGATATTCGGTAGAGGCCATTCGGCCCACGCCCTATCCTCGTAACGCCAACGCCATGCAAGTGCGGTTTCACTCTTTAGACCTTCACCCACAAGTTGAGCACACCCTTCGCATACTCCACGATCTCATCGCCGCCCAACTTGCTCTCTCCATACAGACGGTCGACGAATGAGATCGGCACCTCAGCCACGGTGTATCCCATGGCTTTCGCGCGCACCATCATCTCCATCTGAAACGTATACCCCTTACTCTCCGTGCTCTTGATGACCTTTTCCAGCACCGTTTTCTTGTATAACCTAAAGCTGCCCGTCAAATCGCTTACCCCCGGCCTCAACACCGTGTCCGCAAACAGATTCGCGCCCCTCGAAACGAGCTTTCTCTTCAAATCCCATCCATAGACACCGCCATCGCCCGCATACCGTGTACCCGTAACGATATCGTAGTTTCGCGTCTTCTGCATGCGCACCATTTCGGCGATGAACTTTGGGTGGTGCGAGAAGTCGGCGTCCATGATGATGACGTAGTTTCCAGTTGCAAATTGGAGCCCGTGAACGTAAGCGGTGCCGAGTCCGAGTTTACCCGCGCGCGCGCGGACTTGGATGCGTTGGGGGGTGTAGACTTTTTGGAGCTGGGCAGCTACTTCTTGCGTGCCGTCGGGGGAGCCGTCATCCACGATGATGAGTTCCCAGTCGAGATCACTACACACAGTCAGCGCCAGCAAAGGGTCCATACACGGAGTCGGGTGAAGTCGAAAAATAGGGACTGGAGGGAGTTGCAACATACTTTTCCGTGAACGTCTTGTTGAGCAGCCATGTTATAATTGGCAGATTGCGGCGCTCGTTATACGTCGGCAGTAGCACTGAGTACTTGTCCTTGCTCTGCTTCGGCGGCATCGTGTCTGGGTCTTGTTGAAGGAGCGAACGCAGTTGGAGTGAGGACACATCCAGTGTTGAGCTTGTGGAGCTCGGGCCACGATTCCTCCCATTCCTGAACTACTAACACCATTGGGTGCGCGACAGAGCATCAGCAAACATGCCATCAAAATCATGGAATAACTTGTTGCTAGCATTTGACGCGTTCGGGACACTGTACAAGCCAAACGTACCAATTCCGCAGGCGTATGGCAGAGCGGCATTACGTCACGGGATTCAATGCGTGGTTCAGAAAGCGGAAGATCAATTGACCTCTGAAGACTTCGAACCCGTTAAGAAGTCTTTCAGTCGCGCATTCAAAGCTGAATCCGCGCGGAACCCAAACTATGGCAAAGCGACAGGGCTCGGGGCCGAGAGATGGTGGGCAAGCGTACTCCCACCTCCCGCAATAACGCAAACAACCGCTGAATCAGTATCAAGGTCATCAAAAATACGTTTCTGCCCTTCCTTGAGCACGGCCAAAACGTCCCGGATGCACTTATCGCCGACCTCCTGACCCGCTACTCAACACACCAAGGATACACTCTCTTTCCAGATGTTCTCCCCTTCTTCCACATGCTCAAAAACCGCTCCGTCGAGCGATCCATGCATCCGCGCTGGACTTGGAAAAAGACTGTCGTTGGGGTCATCACCAATTCCGACGACCGCGTACCGTCTGTTCTACAATCTTTTGGGCTGAAGATCGGACCGCGGCGTGTTGGGAGTTCCGGAGAACGGGTCATGCAAGCGAATGCAGATGATGATATCAGCTTTGTTGTTTTGTCGTACGATGTTGGGTTTGAGAAGCCGAATCGCCATATTTTTGACGCGGCGAGACAGATGCTGCAAGAAACGATGACCGATAACCCCGGTCTCGATAGGCCAGTCTCAACCCAAGAGTTCAAAACGCTCTACGTAGGCGATTCCCTGAAGCACGACTACTTCGGCGCCAAGGAAGCCGGGTGGGACGCTGTACTAGTAGATCGATCCGAAAGTCCGGCAATCGAGGTAGAACAAGATAGCCGGGGGACACCGCTATCGGGGATATACAAGGAAGACCGGTGGGTAGACGGTGTTGTAAAGGAGGTGGTAGTATGCTCTAGTTTAGTCGCTTTGGCTGGGTGGCAGCCGGGGAGTTTGAGGCACGTGAAGAAGCGTGTTCAAATAAAACCATGAAATTCAAGACGCTGGTCGTCTTAGTTCTAGTATATCTGCGAGCAAGACGTTGCCTTTGCCTCCCCATCCTGCCGCACCAGCTTTTACCTCGGGTCGCACACTGACATACCAACCCCATGCTCGCTTGTCGAGCTCGTCTTTACCTAAGACGTGGGACCAGGATTGGTACAGAAGGTCGAGTGATCCAAGCAGCATGCCTAGATTTTGCTCCTTAATATCCATAGCTTTCTTCTTGCCGGGGCTTTCTTGCTCGCCAGTCGGTTTCGAATTGAAAGCCTTGAGCATGTAAGCTCTGGTCGACTCTGGCCTGTAAATCGGAAGATCAGTTGCCGACGACTTTCGTTCGCCAATGGTCACTGGGCCATTCGACTTCTTCAGCGCTTCAAGATCGACACCCCAAAGCGCCGGCTCCTCGGGGATGCTAGACTCTGCTTTCACATCCTCCTGGGCATCTCCCTGGATAGTTCCTTGCGACGATGCGGGCGGCCCTTCTACTTCCTCCTCTCTCCATGTATATCCCCATCTCTTCATAACCCTAATCTGCCGGCCCATGATCTTGATGAGAGGCTGGCCCTCGCCCCAGCCATCGTCTTCTGCAGTCTTGCCTTGTTGGATGCCAATATATTTAGCTTTGCTTTGGCTGTTGGCACTACAAATGGCTTGGGCGAGACTCAGTCTGCTCGAAAGGGGCTGTTCGGGCATTGTGTATTTGAGTAGAGTAACGGCGAATGCAAGAACTAGCGGTGCTCGGTTGGTGTACACCACTGCTTCCTTCAGCTTGTCTTCATCGAGCTCTGCCTCTGGCAAAGCCAGCGATGCTTCAAACGTCGCAGGGTCGAGAGGCGCCCCATACGACGGTTTTGCTTTCTTGGGTAGAGGCACCGGTACAGCTGATGGCAAGACCTCGCTCACGGATCGCTTCTTGGACACTCTTTTGGCAGCATTAAGCACTTGCCGTGCCACCTTGTCATCGCCAAACGCCGTCTTTAGGTTATCGAAATCTGCCTTGGCGATATCGGACGGTCTTGTCGCGTGAGTGGGATGCTAGACGCGAAAATGTCTGGTACTCACGTGATGAGTTTGGCACCTTGAAGGTCTTTTATCTTGCCTATCGCTTGGGCCAACGGCATCTTTGCGTCCTGCGACAGAAAGCGGAGCAGTGTTTGTACATCCTGGGTCGAGGCCATTGCGGTCGGGTTGCAGCTTGTGCAGTGATGGTCTTCGCTGACCTTCACTTTAAGTGACGCGCTAGCGGCCAAGCGCACGGACCTTTCCGAATCCTCAAAACTTTTGCTGGCCGAGTGCGGGTTGGCTGTTAATTCGCCCCACCGTCAGGGCGCAATCAACATACCGCCCCAGGTATCTGGCGAGAGCGATATAACCGTCATCATGGTCTTCTCCTTCTCCATCAAGCAGGTCGGAAAGGCCAAAGCAGAAGAGGATGCGAAAGCCCGCGAAGAGAAGAACGCGCTGGACAAGGTCATGGCAGACTTCATGGACGAGCACGGCGATGATGGCGGGGTTCTGGGGGAGACTGAGGAAGACCACGATGCGGAGGAAGGCGTGTTTGTGCCAATAGGCACGAAAAGGCATTTCACGGTTAGACAGAGGTCAACGAAGAGCGGGCCTGGGACTCTTGCGGCGGAACCTGGTATGGGCTTTGCTAGGTCTGGAGGTCCTGGTGGCTTTGGCGGCTCACCTCAAGGTAGATTCGGAGCGCCTGTGCCGCGAGGACCGGCAGCTCTCGAGGGCGTGAGGGAGGAGGAGAACGTGTACACAACGGTGGTAGCCAAAGCGTCGAATCTCCCTCCTGCAATCGACAGCCGCCACGTAGCAGACCTATTCTCAGAGTTTCCGTCACTCAAAGTCGTCAAGGTCGAAAAAATTCCCCCGTCCCGACCATCAAGCCCCGCGCAAAAGCCTCGACCGTCAGCCACGATGAAGGTCATATTTGACAAAGATGCCAGTGCCCGCGATCTCGACGATGCTATGAATAAAATGAACGACAAGAAATATCTGGGAAAAGGATACTACTTGCACTTGGACCGATACCTTGGAGGTCGAACTGTGAACGCAAGGAAGCAGGAGGAGCCTTTTGGAGCCACATTCCATGAGGTGGAAACATCAAAAGGATACGCTCCTCCACCCGACCTTGGAGGTAAAAATAGGGATCGGGCGCGTGAAGAAGCGATGAACAAGCAGATGTTCGTTACCGCAAATGCACCTCCCGACCTAGCCACGCTCAGGCTCATACACCAGACAATTGAAGGTGTTATCGAAGGCGGCACTGAGTTTGAGGCCGCCTTGATGCAGGATCCACAGGTGCAGGAAGAAGAGCGATTCGCGTGGCTGTACAACCAGAAACATCCACTGAATCGCTACTACAGATGGCGCTTGCACGAGATAATAGCCTCCACAGCACGACCAGGCGTTTTTCACGACCAGCCCCATTGGAAAGGCCCGAAAGAACCTTTCATGGATGAATATGCTAGTGAGCTTGCGGATCTTGCTCACTCCGACGTGGCCGAAGTAAGCGACGAGGAAGAAGCAAAGCCGGTACGAGTTATGGTACCGATCGGCGACGATTATCCTGGTCGTATCGATACGGGCTACGGAGTGCTGAGTCCAAAATCGCGAGCACTGCTCATCTATCTGCTTTCTTCGATACCACCTAGCAGCCCTCTGTACGACGAAATTTCTGCCGTCTCTGCCTTCGCAATAGAACATGTCACTAAGGGTATGGACGAGGTAGTCCACCTGCTCGTAACCAATATATTCCAGCCCTTTTTCTTCTCAAAAGCCGACCCCGAGCAACGCGCAGACGTGCAGGGTGGGGAGGATGAGCCCCGCAAGCGTGGACAAATTTCGCAGCTCACTATGAATGCTTTGCGAGTCATCTCGGACGTTGCTTTTGCGGCATCAGACGAGAAGGGTGTTTGCTACAAATACGGCCTGGTCATCGGCACACAACTCGTTGAGCGGAAAGTGTTCGAGTATCTTGAGACCCTTCCGTCCCAACTGGCGATGGGTCGCATGGGCGAGACTCAATACCGAGAGGAGATCAACTTCATATTAAAGCTCTGGCGAGATGGCCATTTGTTCGATGAGCATATCGACCACTTCGACGACGCGTTCAATGCGCGGAAGAGAGAAAAAGAGCATGAAGAGCGAGAGAGAAAGCTGACAGAGAAAAGGAAGCAGAAGAAGGGCGCTGTACCACGGAAGGCCGCCGATGCAAACAGTGGCGAGGACCAAGTCAAGATGGATATTGACCAGGACGATGCGGATGCTGTGAACACACCAGATGGAGCGAACGATGGCCTTGATACATTGAACGCTCCCAACGTATCTACTCCGATGGGGGCCGAGAACCCCCCAGAAGAGGCGCTAATCAAACCGTCGATACAGGATCTAGTTCATCAAGGGCCGAAACAGAGCGTAGCTCCTATAGAGATACCGGGGGAGACTGCAGCTGCCAGAGCTCGACGACTGCGACCGAGAGCGGAAGATATGTTCGCCTCTGATGGGGAGTGAATGCTAGTTTGTTACACTTTCTGTCTTCCGTGTTTGCATCTAGCTTCTCAACGCGGTTGCGGTAGGCTTGCGGTCTCTGCGGGATGCACATGTCTACTCTGGCGAGACGTGATTCTGGATTAGAATAGGTCTGTAATGGGCTTTGAGATACCCTATGATGGCCTCCCTTTGGGGGTTATGTATAGTCTTAGCTGCGCAGTTTGTAGGCAGGAGATGCGTTTATAGGAATGAAGCTAACAACACTACGAAACTGACAATGCGTAATATGCTTCAATCAATACTAATGCCACGATCCAAATCCGTGATTGGGCCCGTTCTCTAGAGTGTAGTACATCGTGGAGAGTTCAAGCACAGCAATTGATCCAATCAGAGAACCCCGCACCTGCAGGCCCTCGCTTGACAACATGAGAGCTCGCGAAGTCGCCGCCCGTCTCCACCACACCGCATCCCGCCTTGTTCTGCTCACTGCCTATGACTGATATGCGCGAGGCTTGCTGAGGGCGTCGACTTATCACGCGCCTTCGTGCCCCTCTCGTGACTGGTCCTTGCACCAGATTTGGCCTCGCCTTTGGCCTCACCTCTCCACACCCCACACCCCGAAACCTTCACCGCACTTCGCACTGTCCGGTGTTGCCACCACACAAGCCTTGTCAACACCCTCTCCCCACCTGGCGGCTTGCTCCTGGTTGGACTGGCCCGCGAAGACGTCGAGCTCAAGCGTGCGGCGGCCAAGCTCCGTCCCGCTCTCCGCACTCTCTCCGCATCACCTCCGCAGCGTCTAATCATGCCCTGCTTCCTGGGCCTCGCAGTCAGCATCCACACGCCGTCTGGCCCACTGCCTGAGCACTCGGTGCAGAAGCAGTCCAGAGCACACCGTATCACGTCGTACATCCCCGTGCCACCCGCGAAAACACCCGCTGGCTCAACCAAGCCGGAGCAGTCAACCTTTGCTATTTCAATCACACTGCTCACCCCAGGTCTTCATGTGCCGTACTCTACTCCAAAGCCGACGGCTGACGACCCCCACCCCCGCCCGAAAGTTGTCGCCGGCCTGCCAGCCTTCAGCAGCAGCGAGCGGGGCAAGAGCCCAGTGATAGCACCATATAAGCCTCTCACTTCGTCGCCGAACGAGACCATTGCTGCATACATATACTTCGATGGTAGGGCAAAAGAGGAAGTAGCGACGCTGCTGAGGCGCGGCGAAGAGACGTGGGTGAACTCACGGTGGGTCAGTGTTCCCGAGTCTGAGGGTGGCGGCCTAGCTGAACGCGAATTCCTATTTCGCGAAGTCGGGCTCGAGCGGTGGCTCAACGGCCTGGATCTCGAAGGCAAAGACGTCGCCGCTACAATCGAGCGGAGAAAGCAGCGCCTGGAGAAGAAGCGGCGGAAACGGAGGGAGGCCAAGGCCAGCGATGAGGACGAATCCAGGATGAGTAACGGTGTGTTGAGATATGGCGAGAACAAAGATGCGCCCGTAGAGACGCTATCCGGCAACGAAGACTTCTTCACGTCAGATTCAGACTCAGATGATGAGCCACCCCAACCCGAGGCTGCAGGTCAAATCAAGGTCGCGCTCTTCCGCGTGCTAGCGAGTGGTGAGATCAAGCGTGGAGAGTATTCTCCGCAGTTTGACGCACACGACGACGACGAGGCCGCGCAGAACGGGGGCGGTGAGGGCGAGGACGTTGACCACACCACGAGTTTCGCAAAGCCAAAGACTCTGGATCCTAAGTCGATTAGTACTCAGACTGTGACGGGCATTGATCCTCCGGATAAGCCATATGCTGTCTTTACGTTCCTATATCGCGGAGAGCGTACGTTTGCAATCCATCACGGTACGCCCAGCTAACAATTTCCAGGTCAACTTCGCAAGATGGGCATCTTAACCCCAGAAAAGGCGGAGGCCTCACCCGTTGCTGCGCGGAGGAAGTCGACAGGTCTAGATTTCAGCACTTTGAAGCCACTAAATGCGACCACAGGCACGAAGAACTTTGGCGGTTACAGGGATAAAGATGGGAAAGCCAAGAAAAAGAGCGACGACGCCATGGACAGTGATGCCGATGACGAGGACGAGATCAACGTTGAGGAACCAGATGACGATAAGGACCCCAGCGGTACAGGAATGCTTTCACCTGATGATGCTATAAGACAGGGCGAACTTGCTGAGGGTGTTAGGAAGATCAAGGTGAGCAATTACACTTGGACTTCTCATTCGCTCTTCTAACTTGACAGTTAAAACGCCAACACTCCGCCGAACCTCTAAATCCAGTGGCATCCTCAGTCAACCGTGGCGTCTCAGGATCGCCCATATCCGGCACGCCTGTCTCGACCAGTGACGCAACAGCCGAAGCGTCAACGGCGCCCAAAACATCCGTACCAGATCTCGGTACAGAGGGTACGGTAGGCTCCCCGTTCAAGAAGCACCGTGCCTCCCTTCCTGGCTTCGACGACGGCGTTCGCAAGAGTTTGGGAGCTACGCTCGCAAGCACACAGAAAGAGAGGGGCAATTCAGAGGGTAGTATTCCCGCCGACCCGAGTATAGCGGAGACGAAGATGGAGGAGGACGAAGAGTTGTGACTCTGGGACTGGAGGATGCAGAGCGCGCTGGGTTGATGCATGTACTCATCAGCATGGGTGAGCAGATGTTGAGAAACATGTTGGACACAGAAAGCACGCGAACAGCAGCACATACCGCACACGGCGTTTTCAACTTCTAGACCATGTCTATATCACGGCGAAATGATCTGGATCAAACCAGATCGGCCGGCGAATCGAATCGAACAGATGGCTTGGTGTCTTTTCGGCGCATTGGGGCCCAACTCGTGAAAACTTCGGTGGCTGGATTGGAGCTTGGATAAGAGTATCTGTGCTATCCGTACCCATTTCGTTTGCTCTGTAGTACTGGCTTTTGGAGAGCTACCAGTTATACTCAACACTTTTTCTTTTGTCTGTCTTGTGATTTGCGCGGTGGATGAGGCAGCGATGGGTATATGTGCATTGGTCGTCACGTGGCGGAATTTCAAGTCAAGGCATGGCCGTGGATGGGCGGCAGCAGACCAAGGAGGCTTAGTATGATTAACATAGGGACAGCAAATGTAGTAGTACCCTGATGCTTGCCTTTTCAGATGCATCTGTAAAGACATTTATATACCGTCTACTATTACCAAATGCTCTAAATAGTGAGAGCAAGACGACTAACGATGTTCAACAAGTCTCGCAGCTAGTGTCTTCGTGCAAGCCCTAGTCAAGTATATCAAAGTTTGAAATCTGCATTAGCAATCTCCCAGCCTACAGCACCATTCGTCTTCCTAAGAGCTAACTTTTCCGCTAGCGCTACTTTTCTGTCCTTATTCCTCTCCGTACAAAGCTCAAATATGGTGCTCAAGTTGAAAACCAAGGAGTGGAAAGGTGGTGCCTCGTCAACGAGCTCGATAAGCAATTCTCGTGCTTCGGAGATGTGACCTGTATAGAGCAAGCACACAGCTAGGTTCTGCGTTATCATAGCATCTTCCGGGAAATTGTGGTGCAAGGCCTGGAAGGACAAGGTCGCCGAGGTGTACTCCGAGTTTGCAAGCTGCAGTAGAGCGTCCAGTGTGCCGTCCACCGCTTCGTCCGACGCTATTTCCAAGGCGGAAGCGAGACAGCGACGGGCAGATTGTATGTCCCCAACGCGCAGCCAGACCAGTGTTTCCATGATCAATAGCTCGCGGGAGTCTGACGCTTCTGATAAGGTAGCCAGATGTCGCCCTGCGCTTTCAGGATCGCCCATCTCTACCAACATGTTAGCGACGCGTATTCCACAGTCGCGTAAGCGTGCCCGCCAGAGCGCTTTATCGCCGTCTGAGTTGGCTTTGAGGAGGTTTTCGCGGCATTCGCGAGCCAGCTCGTAGTAGCCCATGATGCCTTTGCGCCATTCGCCGTATCCAAGGGCGGCTAGTCGGACGACGAGGAGGCGAAGGTCCCATGGGACGATGTGGGCACCTGTGAGAGGGTGTCGGTAAAAGGCGCTGTTCAGGTCACCGAGGACCTTGGACTCCTGGGCGGCGAGGGCATGCTCCGAGATCAGACAGAGACATGCTAGCCGGACGTGCACGAGGTGGAAGAGCGTCTCGTAGTCTGTGGGTGCTGTTGCGGCGACGATGCGGCGTGATGCGGCGATGGCAGCCAGACGGTAGTGGCCCGACTGCAGCAGCGTGTCCAGCGGCGCCGACACCAGAGGAATATCTGGCGCGTTCAGAAACGGCGGCGGGAGGTTTGTAGCGGGCAGCACATGGTATGCCTGCGGGTCTTGGATGAAGGAGTAGTCTTTCGGCGGCATGTCCGTGACGGGACTCTTCACGCCATCGTGCGGTGATAGCAGAGACGACTCAGCCCGCGCCGGCGACAGGACGCGTTCAAGGCGGGGAGTCGGAGAGGGGGTGCGGGTGCTGATGCTGGGCGTGCTCTCGGTCAGCGGACTGCAGGGTGTCGTCAGCGCACATGCCGACGGTAACGGCTGAATGGGAGTCGTACTCGTCTATGTCGGTGTCGAGGGGCCCCTTTGTCGATCGGCGGGGGATGGCGACTGAGGGCGCGTGAGTAGGGCAGCACGGCAGCACAGTCATACGAGGAAGCGCATACCTCGCCGCCGCTCATCACCGCTTGCGACACGGCCGTGGCTCCGGGGACGTTCTGGGGGGTGGTGCGGAAGGTCCATGGCCGGCGATGTGGTGTGCTCTGTCAAGGTGCAAGTTGCCAACCGTCGTGCCGACTTCGGGCGGGGCGAGGGACAGCGGGCCAATCACGCGCCGTGCGTTGGCCCGCCGCTGTCGCAGGCGGCCCTTGCGTTTAGATTTGCGTCGCCTGTGTGCGGAGCCCTCGTTGACTCAATACAATTCGTGCTGGTAGCAAATAAGACACCCATCCCCACGCTCTCCACTCCGGCCTTTCTTTTTCCTCTTCTCCAGTCCGCGTGGACGCCCGCGTAGCCATGCAGTCACGCACGACCGCCATCCACGCCTTGAAGGGCACGCGATGTTTTTCCTCTTCCCAGCTACGACCCGCCGTCTCTCCCTACCGGAGAGCTGCCCAAGCTGCGACCACGAAAGTCGTCAAGGAAGATGGGAGAAGGCCACAGAGCACCGCTGCGGCGGCCAAGACGAAGACCGACTCGCGCCCACGACCGTCGCCCGCCTTCAATCGACAGGACTATGACGTGCAGCCGTTGAAGCAGCGGCAACCCGAGATGGACCACTCGTTTGTGGGCATGAAAGGCGGCGAGATCTTCCACGAGATGATGCTCCGTCAAGGCGTCAAGCATATGTGTATGTCGCTGCCCTCCCTGACCAATTGGTTTGGCCGTTGGAAGTTGATGTACTGATTCGACTAGTTGGCTACCCCGGCGGTGCCATTCTCCCCGTCTTCGACGCCATCTACAACTCGCCCCACTTCGACTTCATCCTCCCGCGGCACGAGCAGGGCGCCGGCCACATGGCCGAGGGTTATGCCCGCGCAAGTGGCAAGCCCGGTGTTGTCCTCGTCACCTCTGGCCCCGGCGCCACCAATGTCGTTACACCCATGCAGGACGCGCTGATGGACGGCACGCCAATGGTCGTCTTCTGCGGACAGGTCGTGACGAATGCAATTGGGTCGGATGCGTTCCAGGAGGCGGACACGATTGGCATCACGCGCGCATGCACAAAGTGGAATGTCATGGTGAAGAACATTGCTGAGCTGCCCAGGAGAATCAACGAAGCTTTCGAGATTGCCACGACGGGGCGCCCAGGCCCTGTCCTCGTCGACCTGCCGAAAGACGTCACCGGCGCTGTGCTCACACGACCGATCCCCATGGCCAGCTCTCTCCCCACGCATCCGAGCGCAGCTACCCTGGCCGCTAAGGAACTGAGCAGGAAACAGCTGGACACGTCCATTCGGCGCTCTGCCCGTCTGATCAACATGGCAAAGAAGCCCGTCATCTACGCGGGGCAGGGTATGATCAGCACACCAGAGGGCCCCAAGCTGCTGAAGGAGCTGGCGGACAAGGCTCAGATTCCGGTGACGACCACTCTCCAGGGCTTGGGCGGATTCAACGAGCATGATGAGAAGTCTCTACACATGCTGGGTATGCACGGCTCGGCGTACGCCAATATGGCCATGCAAGAGGCCGACCTCATCATCGCTCTCGGTGCCCGTTTCGACGATCGTGTGACCCTAAGCGTCGCAAAGTTTTGCCCGGCTGCGAAAGCCGCGGCGGCGGAAGGCCGAGGCGGCATTATCCACTTTGAAATCATGCCCAAGAACATCAACAAGGTCGTGCAGGCGACCGAGGCCGTTGAAGGCGACGTCGTGACAAACATCGCCCAACTCCTTCCTCTGGTCAAGGAGGTCAAGGAGCGGCCCGAGTGGTTTGCACAGATAAAGGACTGGAAGGCTCGGTTCCCCTGGGCCTTTGAGCGCGAGGGTCCAAACGGCAAAATCAAGCCCCAGACTATCATGGAGACGCTATCGAAACTCACCGAGCCGATCAAGGCGGAGACTGTCATCACGACCGGTGTCGGCCAGCATCAGATGTGGGCTGCTCAGCACTACCGGTGGACGCATCCACGCACCATGATCACTTCTGGTGGCCTGGGCACCATGGGTTACGGTCTGCCTGCAGCCATCGGCGCAAAGGTCGCTCGCCCCGATGCTCTCGTCATCGACATTGATGGTGACTCCTCCTTCAGCATGACCTTGACCGAGCTCTCCACCGCCGCCGAGTTCGGCATTGGTGTCAAGATCATCATCCTCAACAACGAGGAACAGGGCATGGTCACTCAGTGGCAATCTCTGTTCTACGAAGACCGCTTTGCCCACACGCACCAGCGCAATGCAGACTTTGTGAAGCTCGGTGACGCAATGGGCGTTCAGGCGCAGCGATGCTCGAAGCCCGAAGAGCTGGAGGAGTCTCTCAAATGGCTGATCAACTCCGAGGGTCCAGCGCTCTTGGAGGTTGTGACGGATCAAAAGGTTCCAGTACTACCCATGGTCCCAGCGGGCAACGGCCTACATGAGTTCTTGGTCTATGATGAAGGTATGTTGTCGTTCCTATTTCGCAGACGTGCTGCTGACAACTACACAGAAACCCAGAAGAAGAAGAGAGAGCAGACGAGGGAGAGATCGGGGCGCTAAGCCCTCAATTCCGGCAGACGGCCTTTCTTCACTGTATATTCTTGGCAGCATACGGGCGTTTCTTTCGAAGGCGATCTTGTGATTGTCTTTCAAAAATGTGAAAAGTTTGAATGATTTTTCGGCCAGGCGGGATTTTCTTGGTTGAATGTGGATGTATGTATGATTTCTCTTTACGCGTAGCGGATCTATACCTTTGCATGATGCTGGAGTAAGCTACACAAATATGAACCACGGAACTAATGTACGTCAATCTTTGGGTATCACTACCACACACGTCCATGGAACTGAGGTACACATACACGTTTGACAAAAATTGAGTTCTGACTCATGCTGAAGACCTGTTTCTCAGCCGTGTCTCAGTTATATTCCAGTCGGCATTCTTTTTCGCTTCTGTATGCGACTTCATTGTTCAATACGAGACATCTCACGGCGTTAGCCGCATTCGACTCACTCTGACGGACACATCGACGATTGCAGCCCAACAAACTATTTGAGTCCCATCCGTGAATACGGCACCGTTTATCAAGTCACAAAAATATCACCTATCTTCGTCATGCTGCGGCGGCTGCAACAAGGCGCGACGTATCTCTGCGTGCCGTCGCCCATGTCTCCGTCACCTCACACCCGGCTAGCCCCAACGATGACCGGGCCAATCCCTAGAACAAGCTGCGAGCCCGATGACCAAATGTCCGTTTGTACCCAACCCAGGAACAAACTATGCACGTGTCAAAAAGCAGCTGCCGAGAAGCAAGCGGGTATCCGCCGTACGTTTCCAAGGACACAGTCGGGGAGTATGAGGCTACCAGATAGGGATTTGGCGGGGCATCCGATTGAAAAGGGGCCGAGAGTTAGCGAGGAGATTGTTGGGACCGGGAGGAGGGAGTATTTGATGAGCTTGCAGGAGCCGAGGACGAGTGTGGATAGTAGGGAGCGGGAAGGGATGGATGGTGTTACATTGGTTGGGACACCCGAGGAGGGACCGGAGGCGGGCAACTTGCTGCGGGTAGTCGAAGTACAAGAGGTACGGGATGAGAATAATGAGGATAGGGGCGACATGAGGAGTGCGAGCGTTGATGGAGAGAAGCAAGACGAGCCTATGGCTGCGAGAAAGGTCCCGATGAGGGATTACTGTAAGAAAAAGCTAGGCAAGATAGTGAGGAAGGCGTGTTTTGCGGCGGGTCGGTAAACGTTTGAGTTCAAGATGATGCTGTGGGTGGTTATGAAAAGAACGCGATGGTAAGGAGGACTTGGGATGCTCAGGAGAAAATATAGCAACGAATAGCATCGTTATGCGCAGGTCGATGACTTAGTGTTGCGAAGTGTCCATCTCGGAAGTCTACCTCTCAAGTTCTCTTAAGTACCAGTGCGGTATTTGAACACTTTGGAGATGGGACTTTCGGAGCTCCCACAGTTCTCTGCAGACAGGAACTACACGATGACAAGGCTAGCGTGCTGATCCAACGATAAGCTTCTGCCGTTGCTTTCTGCTGGATAAGTCCGTATTCGTAGCTTGCATTTCATTCAATTGGGCTGTGTGGTCGGCATTTGTGACAGCCTGCTGTCGGGTCCTCTTAGAAAGAGATTCTCGACCTCAAGGGGGTCAGCTTGGGTATTGAGGCCACTTTCTAGGCGACGAGTGTGGCTCTGTTTTGAAAGACTTGCGGAGCTTAAATTGTTCAGGCTTCTCCAAAGGCAGTTGGCGGACGGCAGGGCCGACCTCGCGTCTTAGATGGCTCTTGGTCTGTCTCATACGTCCTCCATACAACCTACACAGATGATATTAGAGGGCTGCGTGAACACTGTGAGACGACGTGTTTTGTAGTGATTATAATAATACGTGTGTAGAACCGACATGTATAAGAGCGAAGGGACATTCATATGTGTTGGGAAGTTGAACGTCACAAATGACCAAGTTGTTTGATAAAGTTTGCTTTCTGTCATACAATCCCAAGTCATTAAAGCCGTACCATAGGCCGCGGCCGTAGAACAAGACACAATTTCATGAACCATTACTAGGCTTTCTAACTCTTCGTTCCCTAAAATACACATTCGCTTAACCGGCCTGGTAGAGACCGAGAGCGACGACGTGCGGGTTGATCAATGACAGATTGAACGGCGTGAGGAAGATATCCGCATCGGTAAGCGCAACGAACATTGTATCATTAGCCGCTGGGTCACCTTGGAAAACTTCTGTGGCAGGCTGGTACGTGTAACCCTCATTCTCGCCCGTGATAGTAAGCGGAGTGTACGTGAGGTTGAGCTGCGAAACCCAGGCAACGAAGGTAGGCTGGCCAGCAGAGGTAGCGGTAATGTAAGAGTTGTTCGGGCCAACGGGTAGGCCAGGCACCTCCCAGGTCATGTTGATGAGCTTACCAGGGAAGGAAAGCGGCTCAGAGCGGTTGCGGGCGATGCCGGGCGCGCATGAGTAACCCGGGTGCTCAGTTGCGTTGACACGGACGCAGGACTCATCCTCGGGAAGGGTAGAGTTCGATGGGTCGGAGACCCGGTTACTAACTACCTCGTTGGGCTTGGTATCATTGGCAGAGATACGGTTGGGATTTGGCTGGTTAACAAAGCGGAGAGCAGGGAAATTCTGCCACGCCAAACGTGTGGTGTTCTCCGGGCATTCGCTGATGTAAGGTGCAAGGTATGTCCACGCCCAGGATTGCGGAATACCAGTCTCAAACCAGACAGGCATGGGATGGAGGCCAAGCATCTGGCGGAAAGATATCTGCTGGCGAGATTCGACAGAGATGGACTGCGACAGCAGTTGAGCGACTTCGCGGCTGTCGAGGTGGTTGATGAAGCCCCAGACACCAGACTCCCCAAAGCGGGTGAGCTTTTGATTGAAGTCGATGAATTCGCGAACAGTGGTGAAGGGGTAGTTGTATGTACACTGCGGCGGTGCGGCCTCTCCAAGCATGTTGCTCAACAGCGTGGCGTGTCCGGTCTCTTGAATGGCCATGAACGCGATGTAGGCGCGGTCCTCGGCGGTGAGGCCCTCAGCGGCGAAATCCTCATCTGAGAAGACGGCAAGACCGTTGTTGAAGAGATCAAGCTCGATCCACTCCTGGTACAAGCCGAGTGCGATCGACTCAAAGTCAAAGTCACTGTTCACCATGTAGCGAGGCTCAGTTCCATTGGTACCGAGACCACCTGGTTGAGTTAGTATTGGTTTATCGTAGTGCAGGAATGTGCCATACCATTAGGTGTATAGGGCACTGGAGCAGGGTTTAGGAGTGTGCCGTCCGGATTGTAATAAGTTGCGGTCGGATTTGGTGGTAGAGGAGCAATTGTCTTCGCAAGCGTCGTGTTCGCCATCACAGCTCCCGTAGTGGTGGGAGTCCCCGAGTAGGGCCCGTGGCTGGTTGCGCCAGTGACATCTGAACTTCTTCGCGGTGGTGCTGATGTGGCGGCGGTGGTTGCAATGGCCTAGACAAGGGTCAGCACGTCCATCTCGTACACTTTTAAAAATACGTACGGGAACCTGGGAACCAGGACCAAATTCCGTCGCAGGCTCACCCGTGGGCTCGCTCGCAGAGAGCGGGAAATCTGCGTCTGTGTAGCCGGGTACCTGCGGTGCCGGAGCAGCCAAAGCGAGCGCTGAAAGCAGCATCGAAGTGTAGATAGTTCTTGTCAACATGTTGGCGAATTATCGAGCACTGGAAATGCCGTACAGAAGGGACCATCGGGCGGCTTCGGCTGTTATATACGACTCCCGGCCAAGCACGCTTGACCGCATCTCAAGCATACGCGCCGATGACAGCTTCAAAATTTGGTACCAAGAGTCTATCACAATGATTTCATGACATACTCGAGTCGGAAGGGTGGGGGGGCCGGGATCGGGAACGGGATGTGGACCTGCATCTGGGAGGCTGCAATGGGAATAGCCTCCAGCTTTTGACTCGGCTGCAGACAACGGGCGAATGAAGGATCGATAACCGCCGCACTAAGGTTGTGACATGCTGGACAGTGTTCTGCGGGGACGCGTGGTGGTTAGGATGTATGCCCGGGTCGTGATGTAGAGATGACATAGTTGATGGGGGGGTTTAAGCCGCTAGCCTACGCGGGAGGGAGTGGCATCGGCAATTTCGAATTCGCCATGTTGTGCTGAAAAAGCCCATGTTCTCGCCTGTGTAACGGCCCCGCGGAGTGCATCGTCATCGATTTGGATTCTCACATCGTGCCCGAACCCCCTGCCTGTTTTCCGCAAGTAGACAAATCTCCGTTGCCGGTGCCGTCTGACTGGAGAAAGGTTTGTGATCGTGGATGGATCCTTGATATTGAACCTGCAGGACGGGATGAATGCTGTAGCATGATGGGGTTGAACGGGACTACCGAGCTTACCTAAGCGTCGATGACGAAATGGGTTGCGCAAATTCACTACGACACGACGCCGACGATGCACTCGAGTTCAACGATTGGAAAAGAAAAAACATTGGGAATGAGACGCGCGGGTAGAAGCGGCCTTGTGTCGTTGGCAGATTTTAATGTAGATTTGATTCAACATCGTTCGACCCGGATGCAGTTGACTTCAATGGAGCGGGCGAATGAGTGGCCGCCTACTTTGCGCGGGCCATTGGACCCCAGTTCTCCCTCGGCGCAAGCTGATAGCGCACGAGCTTGCCCCTGTCGTGATCCTTACCAAGCTGTTCATCAAATTTGACTTCGAAATCAACGCCCAAGTACGACGGGCGATCACCCCAAGCCGGTCTGTCCCTGTTGGATGCCCCGTCTATCCCGCTCTCACCGTCCCCTGTTGCGCTTTTAGTCGCATTTTCCACGTTCAACATCCGGTCCGGGACTTGCCCTGGTAACACCGGCGAAGTTGGCACAATGTCCTCGGAGGCTGCAGGCTCCTTGTCCGCTGCCTTGCGTTGATGAGCGGTTCCCTTAGAAACGATGGCTTGCCCGGGGCTTTCCATTTTCAGCGCGTTTTTGAGTGGAGCTCTTTGGCGGACCCACTCAAGCATGATATGCCAGATGTCTCTCCACGAAGCATCCGTCTTGATGGAACCCGGCTTGCAGTGGCTCATCGTCACTCTGAAGCCCGCATGGCGCAAGGCACCGCGTAGTGCTGCGACGGGAGGCGCCGAGCAGTGAATGATTTTTGAGATCGAGCTCGGGATGAAAAAGAATGGGTGGCAGTCAATTTCTGCCGGGTCCACCTTGGGTATTAGAGGATCGAGCTGCTCCTTTGCATTGTCCTTCTTCTTTTCTTTCGCGCCAAACGTGATTTCTTCCATTGCAGTATGGAGCATGCCTTCAATGCGATCCATGGTTGGATACGTTTCGCGATCGACTTCCTTCAGCTGCGCGAGTATACGCTTGATGAAGTCGATGTTATGCAAGGGCCCGCCATACATGGGGCCGGAGAGCTATTTACGTGTTAGGGGCGAGAAAGACCTAAAGGAGGAAACAACTTACGTGAGTCTTAAGGCCGCAATGCTCGCAGTGCTCATTCGCTGAGGGGCCTTGTGCAAAAGAGTGCTTATAGAAAGGCTCGCCTTTCCGGTTCTGCTGAACCTTGTTGCGAGCGAGGAACTGTGTGGTCCACGCACCACAACCGCTATCGCAATGATACACGAGCATAGTCTTACCAGCAAGAAGCTTGACATCGTTCGGACACTTCCTCACCCGCACGAAGACTCGGATGTAATAGTCAATGGAGAGGGAGAGTAGAGGCTCGATGGCCATACCATACCTTCCCGCCGATGAAGCAATGGCATGGAGGATCAATCGAAGGCCCCCTTCATGGCAAGGCTCACCTTTAAAAGGCAGTCCACCATACTGCGAGTACGTCTTTTCCAGATAGCCATGTGAGGCAAAAATAGCAGAGTCGGTACAAGTCACACAGAGCAGACCGTCATCATTGATGGCTTGTATAGCAGAGTCAATGAATGGTGCAGCTGTGCCGTAGGGATCAAGATCAATCACGTCGAACCCATTCTTGTCTACGAAGCTGTACATGTACGCAATCGCATTGCCGGTGTTCGCGTGTATCTTATCCTGCTGCTTGTTATGCTTGACATTCAGAGCAATGGACGCCGTCGCCTTTTCGGACATGTCATTGGCTGTGATACAGGTCGCAAAGGGAATCTCTTGCGCATATCGTAGCGCTCGGAGACCGGTGGCGGAGAGCGCGTCCAGAATAGAAAACTGAGGCTTCCAAGCCGGGCGGTTTTGTGGCGGCAAGTCAGGCGATAAAGCGTGTGGCAGTGAAGCCGATTCTTCTTCTACGCCTGGGACGGGCATATCAGCTCCAACTGGTACGCTCTTGCTCTTTTTCGCAGGAGGTTCTCCAGATCCAACTACAGCAGATTCATCATCGTCAAGCTTTCGCTTCCGAGAGAGAGAGGTACCCTCTTGCGGCACAGCATGCTGTTCCTCATTCGGAACGCCATCCTTAGCGCTTTTCTTTTTCCGCCCGGCCCTCTTCTGCGCCTGCTCATGCTTTGCTTGTTTGCGCGCTATTGCATCTTCGCCAAACGTCTTAATCGCAAGCACGCTCAGGTCACGGTTGAACTGCTGGATCGGGTTGTAAAAGACCTGCTGCTTTTGCGTGTCTTCTTTGGACATCCTTGGGTCCATTGAGGTGGGTATGTCGTGCGGCACGAGGATGTGTGCAAGCCCCTCCTTGATGGTGGTGTATTCCTTGCCCTCATGACTGATGCTCTGCCCAGCCTGAGGGGAGGCGTCTATGTCCTTCCCTGTTACTGCTGCCATCCTTGCGGTTGTAGTAGATATTGAGGTTGAGGGCGAGGTCGTGTGTATTACGCGGCGGAGGGAGCTATCGATAGACCATGGTCTATGGAAGAGAGTTTGGCGGGCTGGTGGCGCACATAGAAGGTAAAACACAGATCGCGAGGCGGCCAGCTTCAAGTGACGTCAGGTTTGGTGGATATCGGGTTGATGGGGGCGGCAGCGTTGAGATGGGAGACGGTGACTGAGGGCTACCGGTCAATATCTGCGAAACTCTCCCAAATCTTTTTAAGCTCGGATTTAAGCTTAAATTTAGCGTCTTGGCGGAGAACCGCGCGACAAGCCGGTACCAGTCTCCTGAATATTGAAAAAATGGCTCAATGGCGGATACGACATTCCCGGTACGGTTCAAAACCGCTCGATGTAATTGACGGCTTTCAATCGATGGTCTTCCCCGAGAGGGCACCATCTACTCCACCTCGTATTCTGATCCTTCAAGCGGCAAGGTGAGATGGCTGCCTGGAGTAGCGCCCGAAACAGCAAACGCGCCATACGAACGCGGCCCCTTGAGCGCGCATAAAGATTAGTTCCTCCCTCACATTCTGCCTCCACCCGGTTCTAGCATATTCACTCTCCTTGATTCATTGTACATCATGGGAAGAAGCAATCCCGCCCCAGCTCTAGCCCCGGAGTACCGCGACGACCCCGATGCCGTGTCACTCCACACGACTCCGGACGACTACGCGTACGATGACGCGCCCGAAACCACCGGCCTTCCTCCTTCATATGCCGACAGTCAAGGCGAGGGTTCGAGCGCCAATGTTGCCCCCGCTCCAATCCGACACCTGCCTCCCCCATCCGGCCGTATGAACCATGACAACTGCGTACTTAGCGGGGGCAAGCCGCAGGTGTGCGAGACTCAGACGCTGATGGATGCGCGCTACGATACGGATGCCGTCTATCTTGAAGATGGCATTCGCTCGTTTGCCAAAGACGCGCCGTATCCGCTTGTGTACATAATGGTAAGCACCTCTAGGTATGACTAATTAGGAGACACTTGCTGATGGTACCTCCACCATTAGGGATCGCACACGGAGACTGTCAGGCGTGGCGATAAGAAAGAGAAGAAGACTATCACCGACTTCCGGATTGTTATGAACCTGCAGAGTTATCTGAGGCGCAACTTTGATCCCAACGATATTTCACACATGAATCTTGTCACAGTTGAGAACGGGGAGAAGACGCATCGCGGGACGCTGTGGAAGCAGCGCGCACCTGGTTTCAAGCAGGATATCGAAATTGGCTCGCCGCGGCCCGAATTGAAGGAATGGTGCCACCGGTACTGTGCATCGCCCAGGCTGCTCCGAATCTTCCGACTTAGCCGCGTCGTGACAGGTTTAGACCACGAATTCTTGAAGAACCGCATCGAGGGCCTCATCCGCAGTACCAACTACCGCGGCCAGATCAGTATCACCTTCCCTGTGGAGGATAAGAACGTCGACATCTACACAACCAACTTTGTCAACAAGTGGCGTCTCAAGACGTGGGTGCGCTGGATCTTCTACCTGACATTTCTCTGGATCTTTACCTGGCCCTATCTCTACTTCGCTACGAAGCGGTACGCCGTTGTTCGCGCCGAGTGGCCCTTCTCCATACCCGATGCGTACGGCAACAAACGGTACACTACTGTGAGCGAAGAGCAATGGTTCGAGAGGTGGCACGTTGGCATTCGTCGCCTCATCTTAGATCGTTTCGAAGGAGAAGCCAACGAAGAGATGCTATCTGGTGTGATTGCGCGACCGGAAGACCCGCCCATGCCGGGAACCATTCGTACCGGACATGAAGGCGTAGACAACGCGGTCGGTTTGCTCACGCAGGGCTTCCAGGTAGCTCGTGCCATCTCCCGTGGTGGCAACATTGGAGGCAGTGTCCAGACCGGCTGGGGGTACGACACTTGAATGCCGATCGCAAAGTACTTCTAAACCCTGTCTTTCCTCCCATGCATTTCATCTCCGGATCCAGTTTTGAGAAGTCTCAATCCCCAGCGGCATGCAATGGCATCGATGCGATCAGTGCCCTCCTCTTTCGATATTTTCTAAGTTTCCAATTCGCGGTATAGTTCCGTACTCAGGTCGGTGTTACAGAGTGTGGCACCATGCCTTCTTTGTATCTGAAGGCAATAAATCAATGCTCGATTATTGATCCTGTCCATGGAACCAATACAACATGCACAAGAGCCCATGTCAGTCAGCATTGGATCCCAGATGAAACTCGTACATGACGCTGGTCTCGCCCTGGAAGAGCTTAGCGCTGTCCTAAAAATACCGCGCCCCACAACCCAACGACTTACGAGGGCGCAGCATCTCCCCTCAAGCATCGCGAGAGTAGGATGCTAGTGTTACTTTACTAGCCGACAGCAAGTCGCAAAGACACTCGGCTGAAGCTAAACTAGTATAGGTCAGAAATAAATTTTGATCTCACAGGCGACTCCGCAACGCTTGCACTACGCCTGAAGACCCATAGCTGTTTCGCAGGTTGCTGCATTTCAGGACCATTCGCTTGATCTCACCGCCTCGTTTAGTTACCTCAACGTAGACAATCGCCCACTACGTAACAACATTGGAACAACCGCTCCCGCGGTTGCTACAATCAAACGAGTCTTTGCCGAGGGTATTTGTTAGCGACTCTTTCGGATATAGAACATCGCTTACAATGAGCTTTGGTCTGACGCGTGATGACCCTCGTATCGCCGATGGGGCTAACTAGCACACTCGGTATAGAGTATCGACCTGTCGCATCACTCACGCTACAATGGGAAGGTAGATTGACCGTACAGGCTTTCTGATGGCTTCAGGCCTGTTAGTCAGAAAACATTCCTTCCTGAGCTGGCAAAGTACGTCACGACAAGAACCAATATCTGAGCCACTCTGGCCACTGGTCCAACATCTCTGTGTCTCTAGTATAAATATCAAACCCACCGCCCTCCCATTGACACCACCATCCAACAAACCTCTCAGCACTATTCATCGATCCATCTCACCTGTTTCAACAATTCAGTCGCTTCCACCACAATGCAGCCCTCCATTACCACCACTCTTATCGCCTTCTTCGGCCTCGCAACCGCCCTTCCTCTCGAAGCCCGCGCTCCAGGAGATGTTACCTTCTGCACCGGCGAAAACTACACCGGCGATTGCGTCACCCTCTCCGTCCCATTCAACGAATGTCAAAAGGTCCCTGCCGCTTTGGTAGGCAACGTGGGCAGCTTCAAGGTTGATGACGGCGCGTTTTGCAGGATTACCTAGTGAGTTACCCAAGCTCTTGTTGATCCACGAGAGGTTCGGAGTTGGAGAGGATGTATTAGTGCTAACTCAAGTGAAGTACTGCTGACACGTGCACACCGCATGGTGATGCTTTCATCTGGCCTGACACGGATGCTCCTACGCTGCATCATTTTGAGGATATTGACGGCAATGTTATTGATGTTGGAGCTACCTTGACGAGCTTCCTTTGCCAAGAATGCACTGCGTGCAGCTCTTAAGCTGGAAGGCTCTAGGGGATGCCAAGTGAGGGGAGTATGAATGGTCGGGAATGTGGTGGGATCACTCCTTTGACATTCTGTAATGATGAGCGTCGCTCTTTTATGCCAATAATATTCTGAACAACTTGATAATGAGCACGAACGCTCTCGAATTCTCAACAATGCCTTTCTACCGTGAACGAGACCAAAGTCCCCTTTAGCAAGATTATGTCTAGTTCGGGGATGTATTATACAGCCACGGCGTTTCATCCCTTCACTCTTCACTTCTTGTTATGGGATTCCTTCTTTTAGAAGTAGTCCCTACTTCGCTTCATGGAAGTTTGACATCTCGACAGGCTACAATGTAGATACGACAAATGATCATGGTCCGAATGATGTGTGGCAGAAGCATCCGTATCGCCGCAAGCGTAGTGAGATTCGTCCGGCTTCTGCAATCGATCACGCGGGCTTGTCATTCTGTGGATTGCTTTTCCTAACAGCCTTCGAAGTGCAATAATTCCTAGCGGCCGCTCTGTCGAAGGTGGAAAACGGGTATTTGATTTGATTTGGATTTGCATAGTGGGAGTCTCTTTATAAGGTCCGCACGAAACACAGTAGGAGTTTGTACAGAGTAGAGGTGCTATACCCACACCTTATACACGATAATTGAGCCGTATAGCTGTACACAATACTGTCGATCGTGAGGGATGTTCATGACTGACGAGGTGATGTTTCGAACATGACAGGCGGTTGAGAGCCCCAACAGTGGTAGCGAGGAAGCGCAACGCATGTGTATAAATCAGTTTTCGGAGCTGTAGAGCCGTACACAGTAGGATGCTCACGACCGTTATAGCCTTCTATATACTCCTATAAGATATCTTCTTATTCCAATCAATATATATAAAAGTAGTGTTTGAATAAGCCAAGAGCCTGGTAAAGTCGGGTAAAGTCTGGTAAAGTCGTGTAAAAGGCGAAATTTCACTGCAATCTTTAGCGCGGACGAGGGGTTCCACCGCGCCAAGCTCGTCGAACGTGCTTCCGCGCTACTATAGGTTAAGCAGACTCAGCCTTCCACTTCCCCTTTCGCTGGTATCGCCCGCGCATTTGCTGCGCCCGGACCTGTCTGCAAGGTTACTGATGAGGGTGACGAAGAGAGAGCGCACAACGATAAAAACAGATGTACTGAAGATATGATGGCTCTGTTAAAGAACTGTATCAGAAGCCACGACGAGTGTGTATATATAACAGAGTGAAACTGCAAGCTACGCAAAATCAAGTTTAGACTACTAATAAACGTAAATCGATTAGATCTCGATACCGCAGAACTTTGATAGCCGCCCAGCTGCGGTATGCGGGCCGCAACGGTATTCAAGCTGTAGCACAGCATTACCGCGCAACTCACTCCAGCTCATCGCGCTCTGCAGAAGCGATAACCACGAGTTACTTGGGGAATAGATGGGTAAATCTTTCAAATACGTGCAGAGGGTTGAGCCTACGTGATTCTGTCTCGATGTATGGTGTGACTCTTTGACACTCGACACTTTTAAAGGTACGACGTCTAAACTCATGCAACTCATTTTTATATGTTTGAAAGGTTTCTCTTTATCAATTACGCACTATTCTGACTTCGCGCTTTTGTTTACAAAACGTGTTAGTAGAACCTACTTCTATCATAACCTTTCATATACCTCCATAGGAAACTGCCTAGTCCATAAAATTAATCATCCTAGAGAATCAGACGTCGGCCCTAACTTTTTAAGGGTATTGGATTCGGGATGTCGAATGCGCAGCTACTTTTCTGCGTTTTCGGGACCGTCTGCATTGTTAAGGCAGCTTCTCGTTCCACCTAAGCTTTCATGGTCCTGATCAATGGCTCAAGGCCATATACCGCGTCTTTTAAGCGCGGTAGGTAACATTTGGGACAAGGACATGCTCTAAACTGATAGTATGCTTTTTCCTTTGATGCTTGAAAATGTTTTACCATGACCGAACTATCACATTACAGCGAAAATTGCAAAGTGCAACCTCACCCGACCAAAGGAACCATATTCGCCGTCCATGAGAAAACCGCTGCCAGAGCTCGCACTTAGGCTTGAATAGCCCTCCCCAATGCACCACCTGTGAACTGCTGATTCCGTCCACCACCGCCACCACCGCCCCTCCCCATACCGCCTCCTCTTCCGCCCCGACCGCGGCCACCACGTCCACCTCGTCCACCAGGCCCATGCTGCCGCTCGAACGCATGAGCCGTACCCTGGGTCCGCTGCTCAAGTGTCTTCTCGTTGCTTTCAATCAGGCCAGACGCCTTATCGGCCAAAGACAGCGACAGAGTCTGCAGCCTCGAAAGCTCAACGCCTTTCCTGAAGATGATAGCGGAGTTGACTTGATCTAGGGCAGCCGCAAGTTCCTCGTGCGAAATCATCTTAGATACCACGGCCGAGACTTTGCGCTCTGAGAGGTCGAACATCGATGCTAAAGTGGTGATGGCGAGAGTATCATAGAAGGGGGCGTATGTGAAGAGGTATGTCCGTAGACCCTCCTCTTGGATTTGCTCGGAGAGCATATCCTTGATCTTCGCCGAGTTGGCCATGAGCTCCCAAATCTTAATGCCATTGATAAATTCGGCGGCTTTCTTCCATTCGCCTGCTGACAGCGCTTTGGAAGCCTGCATGACATGGTCACGGGTGTTCTCGGGTGGACCAGTGAAGATCTGACGCTCATGGTATTCTAAGAGACGGCGGTAGGTCTTGCTGATGACGCGCTTCCGGATGTCTGGTGATGAACCCACCTGTGCAAGGAGGGGGATCTCGAGCAGCATAGAGCAGGTCAGGTAGACGCACTCTAGTAGCTCGAGGTTAATGTGCATGTGGAAGGGAAGTTGTCGTTGGCGCTCAAGACGTTCTTGTTCTGGTGAGATCTGGGAATATCGCTGGAGCTGCAGACCCTGGGCGAGAAGCTCCTTCTGCCTGTTACTGCCGCAAATCTCTTGCAGCGACGTTTGGGCCTCATAGACTAAGCCTGCCCGGAACGCACAAAGACCGACCTGCACCAGAGCGCGGTTGAAGAGGATCTGGGTGTTGACGTCGAAGTTGTTGATCGTCTCTTGAAGATGGGACATGAGCATCATATCTCGGGCCCTGTAGTACTGGTCATGCAGCGCTAGGAAGTAGATCTGGCATAGCATTGCCCTCGCTCGGATGATGCCCTCGCTGTTTTGGAACAGGTATGTGCAGAGTGTCTGGACAAGGGAGGTGGTGTCATTGGAGATAGCGCGCGGTGTGATTTCAGAATTGAGGTTTTCGCCAATGGCCTTCCACGTGTTGGTCTCAAGGATGGTTACGACTTGCGAGGGCTGCGGTTGTTAGTAGTGGGCATACCTTCTAGACTTGATACATACCTTGAAGTACACATGCTCCAACCGCCGCATAACCACACGGTTCAGCGAGTCTTGTGGCAGCTCTAGAGCAGCGTTCTTCTTGAGGCCTTCAACATATACGAGGGTGCGGACTAGTGCGGAATACAGGGATGCCTCATCAGTCAGCCTCTCGATGTATTCGGATGTGTGAGGATCGATGTGCTGGAGCGATCGAGTGAGCTCATCATCAAGTCTCTCAACGAAAGACACTGTGCTGCCGGGGATCTTGAAGATCTCTCCCTCCGTAATGGTAGGCGGCTTGTCATCATCTTCCCACTCCTCAGCGTTTTCGACAACGACAATATCATCGGTGCTCTCGAGCGTGTTGAGGAGCTGGATGAACTCTTGCTGTGCACTTGATTAAACGTTAGTCGAGGCACTATAGTAGCGAGTCTGCATTGCTTACAGCTTCCACTGCTCCTGGGCCATCTGGTTGCCGGTGCCCGACGTCAGATCGAACCGTGTCGAGATGAGCGTCAACAGAATCCGGATTCTTTGGTAATCTGAAACGGCCACATCGCGCAGCTTTTCCAGCGTCCGGATATGCTCCATCCGATCCGTGTTCTTGCGACCTCTCTGTTCTACAATTGATCGTAGATGTTTGAGGATGCTCTCAGGAGTGTACTGCACAGCCCTTCCACCCGCACCCACCATGGTGAAGCCCTCTTCGTCAGCCTCGACGAGAGCGCTGGGGTCGAGTGGAATCGTCTTGGTTACCCTCTTCTTAGTCTTGGGCGCGTCCACGACCTCTTCTTCGCGCATGAAGCCCTCTTTGTCTGCCCGATATGCATCGATATCCTTGGAGTACTCCTTGTTGTTCTTACGAATCTTCTGGCGGACGGCATTGATACCGCGCGTATTGGTGGCGTTCATCTTCTTGGGCGTGACCTTTTGCTTCTCGAGTGTCTCGTTCATGACCGTCTCAAGATCAGCAATGGCTTGGATGTATACCTTGGGCGTCTTGCCATCGTTCTGTTTGATTAGGGCGGGGATCTGACGGTTTAGCTTGTCGAACACTGCATACGCGCGTTAGCATCGCCCTCTAAAACCCTCAAATCCACCACCCCGCATGCCCAATCTCTTCCTTCCCGCAAGATCTGGGGTCAACTTACAGTCCTGAATGACAGCCCAGTCGTTGATCTTCTCCGCATTTTCAATACTCCGTACTGTCGCTTCAAGCTCCTCAAAGCGCTTATCTTTCGCACTCTTGAGCACCTTCGCCCCTTCATCCTCATCGCTCTCGCTCTCACTGGAGGCGTCCCTCAAGAAACGCTCCGCACCTTTCGCGGAACCAGACTCATCAGAGTCGTCAGAGTCTTCCTCATCGGACTCGTCTTCGGACTTTTCCTCTTCTGACTCCTCCTCCTCAGAGTAGAGCTCCTCTTCGGAAGATTCGTCGCTGGAGCTGTCGCTGGCTGCGAAGAAGCGCGACGTCATTTTTGGGTATGTATATTTTCTCGAATGTGGGTTAAACGGGGGTCAAGATCCACCGGGGTTGAGAAAGTGCGCGAGCGCTTTGAGGTGTTCCTACAAATATCGCGCTTGCGGTTGTACTTCGCCTTTGAATTTTAGGCTTGGCGTCGACTCAGAGTGGGATGGTGGTCCGAGCGCTAGATTTTCACGTGCGGGGCAATTCACGACAACGTCAAGGGGATCCCGTTTATTCGAGCCACGATGTAAGACAGACTCGCTACTTTACCAATGAGTCATCCCGTCAACAGTGGGTTTGAGGTGAAGGGGCTCCCGAGCTAGCCCTTAAAGGCTTCAAGTCTCATACATGTATCTTCGTCGCTGCAACCGTAATACGGCCATTATATTCATGAATGCAAGTAGAAGTACACACGCCGCCCACCTCCATTGGAGCAGCCACCTATCCGCCATTTCATCACGATAGGATTATCGAGGAATACCATTTTCCGCCATCCAGTCATCACATAGTCCAGGTCAATCCGCCCGCCCAGCCAACCAACCAAGTACGTTGGCTCATCCATCTCAGTTGACTATGTACCATACCACCATGCGTCTTCATGCTATTTTGACTCCGCCTCCACATCAACGATCTCGGAATCAGGCTCCGTCGCCATCGGTTTTGGGCAGAAAAGGAAAATGATGCAATTTGATGCCGTGAGCAAGGCAAACGGCCCACCCATCGACACTCTGTCGCCCGCGGCCAGGTATTTGTTGGCCCGTAGATGCGGTAAGATACTGATCGAACCCGATAACGCCTGGGAAAGGATACGAATTCGGGGAAGATCTCGACATGTCGATGGGAGGGGTTGTGTTTGTGTGCGTTAGAGGATGATGTAAAACACCATCGTCCGAAATATGAAGATAGGGGAGCTAAAGCTTCTCGCGTCATTGCCAGCCATGCTGATTCATGAAACCCTCCTCGAGCGTCCTATCCTCTAGATTTCGGATGAAGTTCCGCTGGTTCTGGCCGGCTGCCCGTGAGCCTCTTCTCCTTGCATTGCCGCCGGCGCTCTCCGGTGCCCCTTCAGGTGGCGGCGGGTAGTACGCTGGCGATGGCTGCAACCGAACTGGCGCGTTCGGGTCCAAATGACTCATGACTCTCTGTAATGCAGGCGGGATGCCTGACTGCTGCTGATCCATTGTGGAAGCGCGCTGCCTACCCGCTCGAGTCGTGGCTTGCGCGTAAAGATTCTGAGGTTGGTTGTACTGCCGAGGTTGTTGCTGCGGTACCATGCCCATTTGTTGTCCATATGTGGGCTGCGCAGGATAGGGCGGAGGGGCGCCTTGGTGGTTCGGGGTGTACATGTTGTTGTACATGTTAGGCGGTTGCGCATGCTGAGCCTGTCCGGCGTATTGGTTCATCTGCATATTAGTATACGCTTGAGTCTGAGCCACCTGTTGTGCCTGCTGCTGTGCTACGGCGGCTTGCTGGGCTTGGGCACGCTGTTTGCTCATGCCTTCGTAACGCTGCTGCTCTTGCACTCCTGGGGCGGGTGACCGGCTGGATGCTGATCGCATAGCCATTGGTGGAACGAACGGCCCGGTGAATTTCTGCTGTGTGATGAAAGGATGCTGTTTGGCTTGATTTGGGGTCCACCGTTCGAGCGGGTTGAGGTTCAAGAGTCCCTGAGCAAAGTCGATGAAAGCGTACCGATTCTGCATTTCTGGAGATGGTCAGTTGCCAGTACCAGGGCTGAATTTTCTCCTGCTTACCTCGCTCGATCTCCGCAGGCTTCATGTTCTTCCGCGGCATCGGATAGTTCTTTATAATCTCCGGTAACGTTGTAGCCGAGAAGTATTTCTTGCTAGGCTGTTCCTTCGAGCCATGCTCCCTAGAGTACTGCTCCATACTTTTCAGTCGATATGTCCTTCTTCCATACTCGTCATGCGTCTTCTCAAAGAACTCCCCAGACTGCTTGCCCATCTCCAGCATCCATGTTGGCGGTAAGTTGAGCATTTCGGTGATTCTGGCTACTTGGTTGTATTCAGAAGAACCGGGGAAAAGTGGCAGCCCGAGGAACAACTCAACCACAATACAGCCTAATGACCACATATCAATCGCCGCAGAATATCTTTACTGGAATTAGTAATCACGGTCGAAAGTTGCTTAATCACTTACGGCAAGCCTAGGAGCACCTCGGGCGATCGGTAAAACCGCGATTGGATGTAAGTGTACACAGTCTGTCGCTCGTCGCACGCTGAACCAAAATCGATGATCTTGATAATAGGACTCTCGAGGCTATCACAATGTCAGAATAATCCACATGGGAGGGTATGAAACACATGCTTCTTCAGTAGAATGTTCTCGGGCTTCAAATCGCAGTGTATCAGCTTCGCTTTCCCTAGTAGAGCAAGCCCGTTGAGTAGCTGCTGTGCGAACACACGAACCAATGTTGTCGACAGCCCACGGAACTGGTTCTGCTTGATTAGCTCGTACAGATTGACGCTCAACAGCTCGAACACTAGACAGAGATGCTGCCTGTGAATGAACGTGTCCTTCAGTCTCAGTAAATGGTGATCATCGTTTTTGTCCATCTGTTTGTTCAGCTACACGATTGTCAGCAAAGCCAAAGCCGGATAGACGAGTTACTAACTAGATCAAGCACCGACACTTCCATCATACTCTGGTTGAAGTATGCAGTCCGGTTCTTGATAACCTTTACCGCGACCACCTCCTGCGTTTTGAGATTCTGGCACTTCACCACCTGTCCGAAGGTTCCCTGACCGAGCACATCCAGGATCAGATATCTGTTCTTGTGCCCTGCATCCTCTGAGCCTAGAATGTCGTTGACATAAAGAATATAGTCGCTATCCTCATTATCATACCCATCGTTCTTGACGCCTTTGCTCGGTTTCGTGAGGACTCGACGCGGATTGCGGGAGGATTCGTATTTGAAGCCAGGATTGCATATCCTGTACGTCGCGGGAAGATGCGTAGTTAGCGCTTGCAAAGGCTAGTTACTCGTCAGCATTTCCCGACAGATACCAATAAGATGCCACCCACGCTAATGAAGCCGCCTTCAGGGTGCGCGCGGCGAAACGGCGGCTGTGTGTTGATTTTTGGTTGCAAATCAGCCGTATTTGCGCACTTCTCAAACTTGGGCACCGGCCCCGGCCCCATTGGCGGCAGCTGGGGAGGGTTCTGGTTCATTACTCGCGGCGAACGCGCTTCTCTATTATACACAGCATTGAGCTGGGCCGTCGCAGACTGTGGGTAGAAGCTCTCGGGGCTCATATTGGACTGTATGGGTGGTAGTTGGGGCGCTTGAGGCCGAGTAGCTGTGACATGTGATTAGTATGCCGGCGCTTAATTTTTTTATTTTCGATCCGAAGACCTACCCGGTGGGGAATAATAGCTGTTCGCGGGTGACATGTAGGGGTTGGTCCGCGTCGGGCTCTGCCTGTTGGTCTGCGCTTGTGGGGAGAAGCCCGTGTAGTTCTGCCCGCCCTGCTGCGTAACCCCGCCGTATGGCGATGTGGGCGAGAGATTCATGGGAGAGTACCGGCGCGCGGCGGCGCTCTCCTCCTGCTGCACCTGCTGGAGAAATTGCTGCGACTGGCGATGCTGGTGGTTGGCGCGTGAGGCATTGAACTTGGGCTTGTACGATTCCGCGTCCTCCATGGGAATATCGCCATCACCGTCATTGTATTCTGCGCCTCGGCTCTGCGCGCCTCCAGGCGAGGGTAACGCCGCCATTGAGTTTGTCCGCGAGGGCACCGTGGGCGAGGCGTACGGATCTGGCTTGACTTGGGGCGTCGTCATGGTATGAGGAGCGTACCGCGCCTGGCGGCTTTGAGCGGCAGAGTCGGAATAAGCAGTCCACTGCTGGTCCATTGCGTTGGGGGGCTGCGCGAGTGGAGGGCTCAGGGCGTGCTGGATGGTTGGTAGACAACCGGCTCAGCTGTGACGCAGTTAATGCCAGCAGTGCATACCGAATTGCGCCACGAGAACAAATAGCTCCAGGGATCGGTGCTACGAGGCTGTGAAAGCAGGACGTCACGGCGAGCAACAGGCGCAGGGCGTGCGTGCGACTCGAGCGCCTGGCGATGTGCGTGGTGTAGGTCTGCGGGGTGATGGATACCACGAGCTGCACGGCGGGACAGCCACGAATGCGCGGGTGGCAATGAAAAGAGCCGACGTGCGTTCACGCCGAGGAGAGAGCGCGCTATAGAGGTAGGGACGTGAAGGAGGATGTAAACGTAGCGGACGTCGGCTTGGGCTGCTGCTTGGTTGTCTGCCAAGACCATTCCCAATTCGGTCACCTAGATGTCCGCCCAGCCCTGTACGCCCAACGAACCTTTGACCAACGAGTTTGCCTGCTGGCGCGACCCTGCGACATGAATGCAGTGCCCAATAGTTTATTGTGCTCCTACCCATCATCCAGACAGCCACAGCGTGCTCAGCCACAGCACGATCCACCGCAATACCGCCCGTGCCGCAGAAGCATCACCCTCATCGGTGCGTCCGTAAAAGACTCCGCCGAAGACCTCGAGTAGGAGCAATGTGCCTAACAGTTTGATACGCGAGGACGTGTTTTCCTCCCAATTGTGCAGCTACTGACATCAGGCTGCCGGCCATGGCTCTTGCCCAACAGCCCGCTTCTGTCATGGTGTGGTATCAATTGGTCCACATTTCCCAGCCCGAAATAATAACATGAATTCGGGGCACAGTCGCGTTGGGACAGCCGACGTCAGCAGCTCACGCAACCCCTTGACACGAGCTCGTAGCTTCGCTCAGACACCGATAGACAAAGAGCCAATATCTCGGCAGCAGCTCTGATTCAGCTTTCGCCCTCATGTCGTAGCAATAGAGGGGAGGCGCCTGCGCACTGGTAAACTTTAAGGACCGAGCGAATTGTCGCGTGCTTCTTCTGTTTCGTCTATAAAATTACTGCCGAGGCCGTAACGACTCATTGCGAGCCATGAAACTACATCGAGAACAACATTCAACATAAAGGCTCCAGCCATACAAATACTGAACCTGCCGAACGAAAATAAAATAATGAGTAGGGTCATTACGCTCCACAGCCATGAAACAATACATACCTAGCCACGCGGCTGACGCAGCCGCCCTAGTTACGCAGCTCCTCAAACACGTCAAGCCCATTCCAGCCACTACTCTTCGAAAAGATATTCCTAACCATCTCGCCCCCTCTATTCGCAAGAATAGATAGAAGCGAATCACTCAGCTGTAGTCCACGATTAGCATCTACACGGAGATTTGCTGCGCATAATGGGGTCCGGGCGGTGTCAGAATGGGGGACTTACCCCATGCGTGCTCTCACAGCACCCCTGCAACCACACTCCGGCATCTTCACCAACCTTCTTGTCCTCAAATTGAATCTTATAGTCGCGTCCAACTTGCCATTTTGCATCGTTGAGGTCGCCGCCGGGCATAAGATGCCTGGCGTCTTTGAGTAGCGTCTCATGTAGATCGCGGTGATAGCCTGTCGCCACAAACACGGCGTCCACATCTAATGTCTCCGATCGCTCTTCTGCGCCTGGTACTTCTGACAAGAACAGCGGACTTCGGTCCTGAATATGCAGGCGGATTCCGCCCTTTGCCACAGGCGAATCCTCAACATCGGTGACACAGCGATAAGGCAGAATGCGGTGGGGCCAATGCTCCTCTGCTTCGGGTGAGTTGCCATAGCGGATTCGTTGCACATAGAGGGTTTCGTAGATATGTTCGAGGAGGTTAAGGCGGACCACGCCGTAATTAGTGCCCTTGTCTTCCTTGAGAGTGGTTGCACGGCGGGTGGGTTCGCGGCTGAAGGTGCTGTCTACTTTTGCTGGGTTGAAGATCTCATTCACGCTGTGCTTTGTTAGTGGTATATAACGACCACACCGGCCATACTTACAACGGCGAGTCGTCACTCGGGCGTAGAGCACCTCCCTTGATCAGTAACCGTGTCCGCGCATTAGGGTAGTGCGCATGTATAAAGTCAAATATCTCTGCCGCGCTCTGTCCGTTTCCGACAACAGCGACGTTGTACGGGTGCTGGAGATCTTGCAAGATCTTCGTGGAGATGTAGGAGAACTTGGATGAGTGGTTGATCCTTGGATGGTTGCTGGGAAATGGCCGCGGCATATTCGGTCTACCACCTGCAGCAATGACAACGTGTTTCGTCCGTCGCGACTCCAGTTGGCCAGTCTGTAGGTTTTTGGAGACGACGGCGAAGGTTGTGATCTTGCCGCTGCCACTCGGCGACTTTTCTGGTATCACCTTGACGACTTCTTGATCGTACTGGACCACCTCCTCAAACCAGCTGGCGCACCACTTCATGTAGTCTTCATACTCGATTCGCTGCGGGAGGAAAGTGTCCAGGTTACAAAACTCCACCAAACGATCCTTCTGGTGCAGGTAGTTAATAAACGTGAACTCGCTTCGTGGATTCCGTAGGGTTGCCATATCCTTCATGAAAGTAATCTGCATCCTCGCTCCGGGGAGAAGCATGCCGGCGTGCCATGCGAACTGGGATTGCTTCTCCAGGAATGTAACCTTCGGCAGCCGATTCTGTAGACTAGGCACATCCAGAGATGGATCTGTTCCATCCAGCGCGTCGTGCAGGGCCACAGCGATAGCTAAGGATGCGGGGCCAAATCCGACACATACGAGATCATGTAGCTCCTCCTCCGGTGTGTAGCGAAGATGAGACCGGTTCTCAAACGCGGGGAAGTCACTTTCGTCCAAGCTATTCACGGCGAAGCCTGTGAAGGCTTCTTGAACCGGTGAAGAAGTATGTTTTGGGGCGCCCATGGGCAGATCGGCGTGAGGTGCCATGGGTTCGAGAGAGGTCGGATGGTAGTGATAAGAAGTGTCTATTGGTGTCAGTACGACGTCGTTGGTCAGGGAACACTATGTTTGCTTACGGACTGCCAACTTTCACTTGGACAGTCGTTACTTTCTCTGTTAGGCGATACCGTTGCGTTGTCTGGGGTCGAAGGGCATAAGTTTCTAGTCTGTGTTAGTGGCTTTCAGAGACGATAATGACGTGCTAGGTGGCTCATGGGATACATCAAGCGGAATCGCGGGATAGTGAAACGTACATGTGTACAAGGCCACTTAGGAAAAGAAAACAGATGCCGAGGGAGTATCGCGTAGGATCGCTTCTGCGCTTCGAGTTCGAAAGAACTAGACGATGGTGTCCACCATTCTTGTAACCGCATCGGCAGTTACCGACCTCTCCCGCGCGTCCGCCAAATATTTCCGTTTCTTTGAGCCATAGTGCAGGGCTCTCAGCAGACAATGGTATGATGATGCCTGTTGCCGTCCGTGCTTCCCGTTCGACAAGGCCGACAGAGTCTCGCGCATGCTCTTGGAAAGTGGGTCATGTCGGTCGACGTAGGGATCCCCCATCTAATCTCCAGATCAGATAAGAATCCTGCGAGGAAAGGCCGACACGAAGCGGGTGACGACAGCAAAATTTTCCTGGCGCGCAACGCTTGCCCGTGTTGTGCTCCGTTGCTGCAGCTGAGCGCGGGATGGTATAGGAAACAGTGCTTGGCCGCGGGGGGATTATCAGATGTGATTGATTAGATTAGATGAAAATTTGCTCTGCGATCTCGGACTCGGCTCGGCTTTAGGCTCTCATCAACCGACGCCATCCATCACCGCGCATATGCAGGACTCGTCGGTGTTCCAACTAGGCACGGCTAGTACATCTCGTTTGCGGTTCGTTTGTGCAGGCAGTCGATGACGCATGAGGCTTCAAACCTCGCTACCGTCGGGGATTCGTTTAGAGTAGAAGCCGGCTATGGGCATCTGCGCAAGAGAATTGATGAAGCGATCAAAATCTAGAACCTCAGGCCGCTTTCAGAATGGATGGATCGCATGCAGCTCATTGATCGTGCCCGAGTTGTAGGATCGGAAGGTAGCGAGGAAAACCTCGTAAGCAAAAAAGCCTAAACGTTGTGCCTGAGATCCGCATTCGAAGATCTATTGGACCCGATGAGGATCGGCTTTAGATAGACACAAGTTAGAATTACATATGGGCTATTCACCCCCTTCTCAATCGAGCTCCTGAGCCGCTACCATTGCCGAATAGATACCCCACGATGCCACCAGCTCATCATGTTTGCCTTGCTCGACAATCTTGCCATTCTCGAAGACGAAGATGCGGTCTGCATGTTGCACGCTGGCCAGTCGATGGGCAATCATGATTGTAGTCCGCCCTTTTGATGCCGCTGCGATCGCTCTCCGGATCTGCCTCTCAGTGTTTGCGTCCAGCTGCGACGTAGCTTCGTCCAGGAGCAAGATCTCTGGATCGCGAATTAAGGCTCGAGCAATTGCGAGCCGCTGGCGTTGACCACCCGAAAGCTTAGAGCCGTGGGCACCAACTTCCGTGTTGTAAGCCTCTGGAAGGCTCATGATAAAGTCGTGGAGCTCGCATTTTTTAGCGGCTTCCACAATGCTATCGTCAGTTACCTCGGCACCTGGTTTTGCGCCTAGTCCAATATTGAATTTGACCGAACCCGGGAACAGATCGGGCTCTTGTTCGACAAGTCCAATACGCGCTCTGTGTGCCTGTACGTCCTCTTCTCGTACGTCTTGGCCATCAACTAGCACCTGGCCGGCGGTAGGGTCGAAAAACCGCTCGATCAAATGCACTGTACTAGATTTTCCCGCGCCAGAGCGACCAACAAAGGCAACATATTCGCCGGGTCGAATTAAGAATGAAACGTCGCTCAAAGCGGCTACGTCAGGTCTCGTCGCGTAGTGTAGGCTCACGCCTCGAAATTCAACTTCACCCTTCCTGGAAGGGTTTGGTGGGCCGTTTAAGAGAGCGGCGGTCCCAGTTGCTTCGACTTCATTCGGAGTCCTTGCATTTGAGGAGTTGATGATCGTTGGCTTTTCGTCGTGCAGGGCGAATACGCTCTGAGCCGCAGTTTTGGCCTGTGTGATTTCTGGGGCGAGACTGAACAACTGGCCAGCAGCTTGCGCTGAGAAAAGAACAGCAGGTAATACAGTGAAAAAGTCCCGTTGTCCGTAGTTGCCGTTCCGCACTTGCTGAGAGCCCCTACACCTTTTTTTCAGCATCTACAAGCAAGGTTAGAGGTACTGGCTAGTACGTACCACCAATATGCAAATGCGTAAACAAAGTAAGTAACTGATACAGCGAATGACAGTAGGATGTTTCCTAGCATGCTAAATCTCAAGCTCTCTTGGTAAGTTTCTGCAATAGCGGCCTTGTACTTTCGCATGAAGTGCTCTTCTCTACCTAGGGCGGCTACAGTTTGGATTGCAGCACAAGCTTCTGCAGCCAAGGCCGCGGCAGAATTGTATGCTGTTTGTTGGCGTTCTTCAGCCTTCGCTAGGATACGCAAACGGAAGAAGCCTGCGAGCAGCATGACAGGTACCCCCGAGAGTAAAACGATGGCAATCTTCCAAGCCACTAGGTGCGCCAAAATGATGCCGCCGATTACCGAAGTCAGTATGGTAAAGAAGGTCCCTAGAATAATACCAGAGAGGCCGCTTAAGTTGCCGCTGTCCATGTTGAGCTTCGCCATCAAGTCATGGTGCGAATGTCCAGGCTTCGAGAACCAGGCCATATCTTGAATGAGAACCGTCCTAAACGATATATCGCGTACACGAACCACCAAATTCTCCGAGACAATGCCGAAGGCCGCACCGCCACCGGTACGAGAAAGGACGGCGACGATAGCTAGAATAAAAAATAAAAAGCAGTATATCAGTATCTTTGAGGTAGTTTGTGGCGAGTTTGTGGTGTCGTTGAGAAGCTCTACAAGATTGCCAAAGATGAGAGCTTCGCCGATTGTAATGCCTCCGCTCGCGACAGACGCTAAAAGACCCAAGCCGATCGCTGGAACCTCGCTTCGGCTCAATGCAAAGCAACGTCCGATTAACTGGATAGCGTTCTTTTTCACCTGTTCATCGGGCGGAGTGGGTCTACCCGAGAGAGTGGATTGTGAAGTCTTTGATCTCAACCCTACATCTTGTTGGATCGTTGTGGTACTTGAGATCATCGATGATGACGAAGACTGAGCTTGCTTCTTTTCGAACCGTTGGGCCTGGATAAGCTCGGCATATAGTCCATGGGCTTTGGAAAGGTCCTCGTGACGACCTGTTTGCACTACAGCGCCGTCTTTCATGACGAAAATCTTGTCAGCGTCCTTAACCGTAACAAGCCGGTGTGCAATGATAATCGTTGTCCGTCGGGATTCTGCAGATGTTCTCTTTAGGTTCTCTAATACGACGGCTTCGCTGCTAGCATCCATGGCGCTAGTGTATTCATCCAAAAGGAGGAGGGAGGGTTTCCCAACCAAGGCTCGCGCTAGAGCTACACGTTGTTTTTGTCCGCCAGAAAGTTGCGAATGGTGACCCGAACCGATCTTTGTATGTATTCCGTTTGGAAAATGCTCAATGAAGTCGCAATGTGCATCAGAAGCAGCGGCTGCGCATCTTGCAAGTGCTTCGGTTTCGGAAATTTCCTCCCCTTCGGGCAACCCGAGCCTGATATTGTCGAGAATAGTCCCGGAAAACAGGGACGGGCTCTGCGTAACGAGCGCAATGTGTGAGCGAAGCGACTTGATATTCAAACTCCTCAGGTCGCTTTGTCCTAGCATGACCTTGCCCACAGGCGGATCATAGAGCCGAAGAAGAAGAGCAGCAACTGTTGACTTGCCAGATCCCGACGGACCAACGAGCCCTGTAACTTTTCCGGCAGGGATATCGAGGTTAAGGCTCTGGAGGACACGTTCAGTTGGTCTCGCAGGGTACACGAACGTGACGTCCTGGAGTCTCAAGTTCTGTTCAAAGTCGGTTCTTTGCACCACCTTTCCATCCGGTGAGTAAACGTCGATATCCGCGGGTCGGTAATCCAGAACCTCGGATATTGTCTCTCCTGCTGCCGCTGCTACGGCAAATGTCTGAATGAACGGCCCAAATCGCCCTACCACCATAGACGCGTCCAAGATCATCAATACGACCGCATAGATCGTCCCGGCTTCTGCACTACCCCGGCGTAAGCGGTCGCCGTACCAAAAAGCTAGGGCGTTAGCCGAGTATGCTACAAAGTAGATGCTGCCCACCATGGCAGCACCGGCGATGCTCTTTCTAATACCTGCTCGAAGTGCTTTGCGGAGGAAGCTGATATGATCCTGAGCTAAACGATCGGAAATGCCAAATGCTTGGACAATTTGGACTCCTCTGAACGCACTGTCTGCTACAGCAGTTGCTTGTTCAATCAAGGAGCTTGCCTGTTTCGAAAGTTCGGTGACGTATTTCGTCCCATAGATAACGATGAAGGCCATTGCAGGTACTACTGTTAAAAGCCTGGAGCATGTTAGTCAGGTCTTTGCATAATGCTGATCAGCCTATGCATTGCTGACTGTCATGATACATCATCGCACGAGCACTCGATCAACTTGCTCAATGCAGCTTCAACGGATTAAAATGTTTCCAAACCAGACATGAGAGCGTATTACTTACATTACTCCTGCAAGCTTCGCGTTAAGTATCAACCCGGCGGTAAAAGCAGCAACGAAATAGCTGATGGAGGCTATGAACAGGCCGACCTTCTCCGATGTCCCGAGCTGGATGGCTTGCGTTTTCTCAGTTAGAATATTGGTGACGTCTGGGGAGACGGTGTCGAAGTACGCCTGGTCCATGCCCAAGATTCTTTCGACAAGACTCTCTCGCGTTTTCCGGGATAGTCTCTCGCCCACCACAGCCCAGCAAACGGACCAACCCCAAGTTATCAGAAAGTAGGCCACAGCTACCCCCAAGAGTTCGGCCAATCGCATCCTCAGTTCATCCTCTTTTGGGGGGAAGTCATTGATGATCTTTCCCAAGATAACACTAATGAGGGGCAAAGGCAGGCCTGCAGCGACAGCCAAAAGAACCCCGAACAGAAGAATGACTTTCGATTCAAAACCATGCAAAGGCTTGTAAAGGGCAAAATAGGACGTTTTGAACGGGTTTAGGCCCAAGATTTGTCGGATGAACTTTTCACGAACGAGGCCGCTTCGAGGGACTTGACGACCTTCGGGAGGCTGCACCGTTCTCAAAGAGGCGATGTCCACGCGCCCATCCCATGAAGAGCTCTGATATATCTGCGTCTGGCCATCCGGCTCGGATTCGCGCAGCAAATGTATTTCCGAGGCATCATCCACGAGGTTTTCTCTGAGGAGGGCATTATGCGAGTGCGCCGGCAGCACCTGGTTTGCGTCCATGTACGATTATTCGTGAGAAGAGAAGCCACCGGAGGAACGAAGGAACGAAGGTTGGTCGCACATCGGGGTCATTCAGTTGCTGATGCTCGAAGGTGGTGCAATCACGTTGAAAGTCGCGTCGCCAAGAAGGCTGATTGCACCCGAGCTTGGACTGACTCAATGAGCCTCAGACCAAAAGACCAGCCGCGCCGCTAATACTTGGCATTTGAGACGTATTCAAGTAGCCTGATCCGCCATCCTTTGTCGGGCTCCTGTTCCGTGCGTGCAGCGTGCAGCGTGCAGAGCGCCGCCGTTATCAGATGGTCCTGACCCTCCAATCCCGGGTTTTCTGCGGTGGCGGCCCGAAGTCGGCACCAACGGCTTCCGCCGGCCTGGTCTGCATCCTGCAACACCACCGGCGACGAACTCTGACAAAGGAGAAATTGCTGGCGTGGGATGGCGCATACGAAGGGAGAAGAGCCCGGACGACAGAAGGCGAGCCGTGAGTCGTCGCGTCACTGCCGCAGCCATCCACCTGCCGTTCCTGCGCGAGGACCGAGGACAGGAGCCGGGTGGAGCAACATTTTCTTTTCTTCGCCTTTAGCGCTTCTCCGGCCCAGGCTAACCCACGAGGGGTGTTCCTTGCAAGCCGTCAACAGCATCTGATAAGATTACCGTCGCGGGCTTGCTTCTACGTCTATATTACGCCTTCATTCATGGGCGGCTTGCAAGAGCAGGATCGCTGGGCAAAACACCGCACCAGAATCCGCGACCGGCGACTTCGTCCTCGCATCTCGCAGCTCGCGGCAGACTGAGGGCTCCATCGCCAGTCAGACGCCGCGTCCTGGTGCCTTTGCCCTAGTCCTCCACGTCCAGCCTGCACGAGTCCAAGTTGCTTGCACGCCCTGCCAGCAAGCGACGACGTGGCTTGTCTGCATAGCGATATTACAAAGGATACGTACTCACGGACGTGCCTCCATGTCAAATACTCGCCGTGGACAAACTGCGCTCTGTCGCTGACGCCTGACCAATCAGTGTGTCGCTGTTTCTCATCACTCCATGCTGTCACGGCGCAGACACATCCCTAAAACCCGTGGGAGCGACGTCTGAATATATGTGAAGCCCTCTTATCTCGTCTCTCGTTCACGTACGACGTCAAGAAAGCACACAAACTTCTTCTAGCCCCGTTCGCCGTCTCCAACAGGTCTTGCCTAATTGGGAATACGCGAAATGCTTCGAGAACGCGGACCAATCCCAGAGCTCTCGGTCCTTAACAGGCACCCAAGACTACTCGACGGCCCTCGACTCTTGCACGAGCTAGTTCGCACGTCCTCGAACACGAATGCACCCGCGATCGATTTCCAGGAAGATGGATCGAGGAGACGTATTCTCACTTACGAGGAGCTGCATGCTTCGAGCGATGCTCTCGCGAAGAGGATCGTGGAAACACTGGCAAGGTTGGAAGACGCCTCCGTCGTTATCCCGGTGCTGCTACCACAGTCTCCGGAGCTTTACATTGCCCTGCTAGCCATCCTCAAGGCTGGCAAAGCATTTTGCCCCGTTGGATTGGATACGCCCAAAGAGCGACTGGACTTTATTCTCCAGGATGTATCTGCCAATTTGGTCATCACAGACGCGGCGCGACGAGTTTGTTTGCCCTCATCGACCGGCCTCGAGGTATTGCTAGTTGGCCACACGATATCGGGAACGGCTTATACGTCCGCCCCAAAGACTTTTCTTACAAAGCCGGTACACTTGGCATATGTCTTATACACTTCTGGATCGACAGGAATCCCCAAAGCGGTGAGCGTGTCTCACCTTGCCGTCACTCAAAGCATGTTGGCTCACGATCGGCACATCCCGCGATTTTCTCGCTTTCTGCAGTTCGCAGCCCCGACATTCGACGTGTCTATTTTCGAGATCTTCTTCACGCTCTACAGAGGGTGCACTCTGGTTGGCTGTGAGCGTTCGCAAATGCTCAATGATCTACCTGGAGTCATCACCTCGTTAGAAGTTGATGCTGCCGAACTCACTCCCACGGTGGTCAGCAACCTGCTCGGGGGCCGCAAGAGTGTGCCCGGGTTGAAGCTCCTGCTCACCATTGGCGAGATGCTAACCCGAAACATTATCGATGAATTCGGTGGGCACGGGTCCGTTGAGAGCATCCTGTGGGGCATGTATGGACCCACTGAAGCTGCTATCCACTGCACCCTGCAGCCTAGTTTTGCCAGACATGCCCCAGTGAGCAATATTGGTTTTCCACTGGACACCGTATCGGCCTTCATTGCTGCGCCTGTACCCGAAAGCAGCCCTTGTTCGAGCATCAAGATATTACCTTTTGGCGACATAGGCGAACTAGTAATCGGCGGGACTCAAATTGCAGACGAGTATCTCAATCGGCCAGAACTCTCGGCGGCGTCGTTCATCAAACATCCGGAGTACGGTGTTCTATATCGCACGGGCGATAAAGCTCGATTACGCTCAGACTATACTCTAGAATGCTTGGGGCGCATTGTATCCGGCCAAGTCAAGTTGAGAGGTCAAAGAGTTGAGCTTGGGGAGATCGAGCAGATTATCCTCAGTGTAGACGCTTGTCATAGCGCCGCCGTAATGGTTATCGAAAACACTTTGGTGGCGTTCTGTGCCAGCAAACCCGGCAGTGTCTCCAACGCCGTCATCCTGAGTACCTGCAAACATTGGCTACCAAGTTATATGGTACCGACTGAAATCATTCTACTTGAGCAGATGCCCCAGCTTCCATCCGGAAAGATAGATAAGTCAGCCCTGCAGGCGCATTTCGAGCGTAAACGGTACCAAAATGGTTTTCTGTCAACCCAATTAGGTGCCGAGGACGATTGCCCCATTACCCGCACAGTCCAGGACGCGCTTGGTCGCAATGTTCCACTAGACGCAGAGCTTAGGATTGATTCGCTGCGTTCTATCCGCATCGCCTCGTCATTACGTGCGCAAGGCTATAGCATAGGACCTATTGATATACTCTCAGCACCGAACCTCGAGAGTCTCATTACAATGTGTGAGAGGGGAAAAGGCAGCCACATTGAGCCTGATGAAAGCCCGAGCATTAGTGCCGACCTTGCGACAAGGATTCCGGAGTTGCAAGACTTCCATCACGAGATCATGGACATATTTCCCTGTACTCCTTTACAGGAAGCAATGCTCGCTGAAACGAACATGAGACCGGGCGCCTACTGCAACTGGATTGAGATCGAAATAGACAGGCCACTAAGTTTCCTACAGATCCGGGGGTTACTACAAGAGCTTACGCAGCGGAATGAAATTCTACGATCAGGGTTTCTCAACTCAACGATTACATCGGGTTCTTTCTTGCAAATCGTCTGGAAAGAATTGGCCATCTCTGCCATACAAGAGGTCAGTAATTTTTCAAGAACGTACTCCCTTGGATCCGTGGATTCGCTCCTACGACCATTTGCAGTGCAGGTACTTGTAAATTCGCATAGGCCTCGCCTTCTCTTCCAAATCCATCATGGATTGTACGATGGATGGTCCATCGACCTAATTCTACAAGATTTCAGTCACCTTATGTCTAATCGAATCACTGGCACTCGACCACAATACCGCGAGGTGCTCAAATACTATCTCCAGCTACGAGGGTCCGAAAGTTTGGCCAAAAGCAGAGCGTACTGGGCCAAAATGCTCAACAACTACCATCCAAAAGCACTGCCAAATTTCAACGGCAAGGCCATTCATAGCAACGGAATAAGCTCCGTTCGCGGTGAATGTGCCGTTAATCCTCGATCATTGGTTGCTTGTGCGGACGAACACGCTATCAACCCTCAAGTGTTCTTCCAGACAGCAATCGGCTACATACTGAGCTTGTATCATGGCTCATCCGATGTGGTGCTCGGAACTGTCACCTCAGGGCGAACCATTCCTGTAACCAACGTGGAGAATATTGTCGGCCCGTGTATCGCATCTGTGCCATTTCGCATGGATTCCTCCGGTTCTACTCTTATCAGACATCTCTTACACAAGACGCAGAAGACGAATCGGGACATGCTTCAACATTGCACCCTGCCATTGCGGGACATTGCAAAGATGTGCAACATTCGTCCTGGCGAGCAGCTTTTCGAAGTTCTTTTCGTATGGCAGCAACCACTCTTCTCTACCGACAGCGATGTTCCTGAATTGACCGTGGTGGATAGTGCAGACGACCTAGAGTTCAAGTTGACGCTCGAGTTCGAGCCACGCATCGAATCAGTTCTTTATCGGATAACGTACGATCCTTCGATCCTTCCGGAATCGCAAATCAAGTACCTGGTGCGCCAGATAGATCAAGTGGTCAATCACTTCGTTGCAAACATGAACGGTCAAGTGGATGATGTCACAAAGTGTTTCAGCACAGAGCTGGTCTCGGTTGCAAATCCAACGCCGGTACTCGACGTCTCTCAATATGGTCCAGCCCATGCTGTAGAAAAGAGGGCAAAGGAAACTCCGAATAAAGACGCGCTTATTGTCGGCAGTATGGTCGACGGGGTCATGTGCGTGGGAGAAAGGTTCACATACGCTACTTTGAACATCATGGCAAATCGACTGGCGCGTGCCCTGGTACAGCATGGTGCCGGCAGAGACCAGCTCATCGGTATCTTAATGGAGAAGTCGACCAACTTCTACGTCGCTGTTCTTGCAGTACTTAAGATTGGTTGCGGCTACCTACCCATCACCCCAGATATGCCCCCAGAACGGACGAAGACAATATTAGCCGATGCCGAGGTAGCAATTTGCATTAGCGATTCTTCTTGTTCTACTGTTCTGCAACTGGAATCACTCACAACCCTGACACTTGATCAGCTCGATCTATCAGCCTACTCAGATCATGACCTTAGCATTCCGTACAATGGGTCGCATCTTGCCTATGCCATCTTCACCTCAGGCAGCACAGGAAAACCCAAAGGTGTTCTAGTCACTCAAGAGAATCTCATGAGCAATCTCACGTATCTTTCGTCTTTGTATCCGACACCAAACGGCTCTCGCATGCTTCAGTCCTGCTCGCAAGCGTTCGATGTCTCTGTATTTGAGATATTCTTCTCGTGGCATGTGGGCATGTGTCTATGCGCAGCATCAATGAGCGAAATCTTCTACGATCTCGAGGCCGCTATTGATAGCTTAGGTATCACACACCTGAGCTTAACACCAACAGTTGCTGCCTTAGTTGATCCAAACAAGGTGCCGAAGGTCAAGTTCCTCGTCACAGCAGGCGAGGCATTGACTGAGAATGTCAGGCGGAAGTGGGCCGGCAAAGGTCTATTTCAAGGTACGTTAGCTATTGCGTTTAGCAATGAAAGCTTCTAATAGATGCGTAGGTTATGGCCCGTCGGAAACAACGAATATTTGCACAGTACAGCCTTACGTGACTGCCGAGGTTTCAATCAACAACATCGGAAAGCCATTTCCGAATACTTCAGCCCTAGTAATGGTGCCAGATCAGGATTGCGTCGTTCCTCGCGGTGCAGTCGGTGAGCTTTGTTTTGGCGGAGCACAGGTCTTCCGCGGATATCTGAAGAGGCCCGAGTTAAACGCACAGAAGATCTTCGACCATCCTTTACACGGGCGCATCTATCGGTCTGGTGATATGGGGATACTGCTCCCGGATGACTCGATTCTATTCACTGGGCGCGTAGACGATCAAGTCAAGATTCGGGGCCAAAGGGTGGAACTTGGGGAAATCACATCCCTTGTCCTTGAACACTCTGCAGTGAAGGACTGCACTACTTTACTGCACAATAACGAGAAAAATGCCCAGAGACTCGTCACTTTTTGGGTTCCGGCCAAAGTACCAATAACCACATTTGAGGCTCTTCCACCTACTGAATATCGGTCTTGTACACTTGATCTGTTCGAGACACTATCGCTCAAGCTGCCTGTCTATATGGTCCCGACGCACCTCGTACCGATTAGCCAGATCCCGGTGACACCTCAGGCAAAAGTGGATCGTCGGCGCCTGCGTACCACCTTTGACGGTCTACCTGCAACATGGCTGGACCATATCGCATTGCGCCATGATATGGAGACCAAGGCTGTGGATTTCTCAAATTCGGAACGAAAGATTGCAGAAGTGTTAGCACAAACCCTTGCCGTACACTCTAGAGAGGTTCGACGTGCTTCGTCCTTCTTCAGCCTAGGGCTCGACTCGATCTCCGTTATTCGATTCGCAAAGGGGCTCAGAGATGCCGGCTTTGGCCACTTTCCTGTTTCTACGTTTTTCAAGAATCCTACGGTAGAGCGACTATCGTCAGTCATTGCCATGGAGCCTCAACCAGGCTCAAATGGCAAAGATCCTAACTGGGTCTTAGAAAATGTCTTCGAACAGCCTCAAATTCAGCAGATCCTCTCGGTATTTAGAGATCGCGGGATAAAGGTGGAGAAAATCCTGCCATGTACGCCACTGCAGGAAGCCATGCTGGCAAGTACTTCGCCCTCTAAAGCATCCTATTACAACACGATGGTATTCCGAGTGAACGGGCAACTAGACCGTTTAAAGCAATGCTGGGTTCTCATGCTCAAGCGCCACGAAATTTTTCGCACCACTTTCGTGTCAACAGACCATCTGCAGTATGCTTTTGCGCAGGTTGTCCTTGCGCCTGAGTTAATACAGTGGGATCAGCTAGAAGCAAGCGAGGATGTCTCCACATATGTCAAAGAAGTACTACCACCCTTACTCCGAGCGCATCGGCCCCCAATTCGATTGGCAATACAAGGTACCGGAAGCTCAAAGAGACTCATTTTCTGTTGTCATCACGCGCTTTATGATGGAACCGCTATATCCACCTTGTTAAGCGAGATACAAGAAAATTATCTGGGAAGGGAACTGCCACCCCCCATTTCATACGAGCGGTATCTTCAGTATGTGGTAACTCAGGACCTCGAGGCAGCTGATGGCTTCTGGAACGCATCTTTGGCCAGATTTCAACCAACATTATTTCCAAATATCACCCCCAAGCCTCAAAACCACGAGCCAGAAACCTTCTCCATCGCAAGGACGCTACAGACTCCGCTCAGCAATGCGATCGAATATTGTCAATCGAACTCGTTCTCTCTTCTTGCAATGATGCAGGCTGCATGGGCAAAGCTGCTACACTTCTGCATGGGCGAGAACGATCTCTGCTTTGGTAACGTTGTGAGTGCACGTACGCTGTCAGAAGATGAGCTAGACCGGCTCGTCGCACCTTGTTTCAATACTCTTCCCGTGAGATTTAAATTTAGCACTCGGGGCTCTAATATCGACATGTGTCATCGACTTCACTCTTGCAATATCGACTCACTGTCTTTTCAGTTGACCCCTCTTCGGCGGATACAATCCAAGGTGCTCAAAGAGCAAGGCCGACTATTCGATACGCTATTCATACTCCAGCAGCCTAGCACGCCGCTCAACGATTCAATCTGGTGTCTAGAAGAAGACATAGGGGAGATGGACTTTCCACTAGTGTGTGAGGTGTTTCAGAATAGGAAGGATGATAATTTAAGACTTGTCCTGCACTGCAGCGATGCACTACTTCAGCAACAGGATGCAAAGGTTCTCGCGGAGACCTTTGACAACGCGTTACAATCTATCCTCCATTTCCCGAACTCACCGACCGATGACACTGTTGGCTTCCCTGGCCGGTTACTATCACAGTTCAATATGAACTTCAGGAGCCTTGGACCGCCTCATCACGAGCTTCTGCACTCAGCATTTGAGCTGAACGCTATTCAGCGACCGGATGCTATCGCCTTAGACTTCTACGACGCAAGCGGACAGAAGCAAACATTCACCTTCAGGACACTGAATGAAAGGGCAAATCAAATCGCTCATGCTTTGGTTGAGCGTGGTATCGGAGTAGAAGATATAGTTCCAGTGTATATTTCGAAGAGCCCTCAATTTTATGCTAGCGTCATTGGTGTTCTCAAAGCTGGCGCAGCGTTTACTCCGGTCCATCCAGGCCTACCTGAGGCAAGGAAACGCTTCATGGTCTCAGAGCTTCGGCCCAAGGTGATTCTTTGCCTAACAAGCTCCCTCGATTGGTCCTGGGATATACCGGTGCTTAATGTCACGGAGGTGGCTTGTTATGCAAAGGAAAACCCTAAGATTCGAGGACTCCACCCAACTAGTCTCGCGTACTGCCTCTATACCTCTGGCTCGACTGGTGTACCAAAAGCTGTCAGCATGGAGCATCGCGCTCCTCTTCAAACGATCGAAAGCTCTCGATCAGTGATACCTTGGAAGCATGACTCGAGGCTCTTGCAATATGCTGCTGTCACCTTCGACATGTGCTATTACGACTGCTTCCTCGCTTGGAGCTTGGGCTTCGCCCTTTGCGCTGCCGAACAAGATGCACTGCTGAATGACCTCACGCATATAATTAACATTCTAGACGTGGACTTGCTCGAGCTGACGCCTTCAGTTGCCGCATCTCTTCGTCGAACTGAAGTGCCAGGTGTGAAATGGCTGTATTGCATTGGTGAAGCAATGACTTTCGAAGTTGTGAGACAATGGGGTTACGCCTGCGTCAACTCTTACGGTCCCACTGAAGCAGCCTTCTGTACGACCATTTTCCCAGTCGACAAGGAGATCAAGACATCCATTATCGGGCAGCCATTTCCGACAACTTCTTTCGCCGTTTTCCCAAACCAAGGCGAACGCCCAGTTCCATTACTCGGCGTCGGCGAACTGTACATCGGCGGTGCTCAACTGGCCAGAGGATACTACGGCAAGCCCGATCTAACAGAAGAGAGGTTTGTGCAGAAGTGTGGACAAAGGTTCTACAAGAGTGGCGATATAGTTCGCATGTTAAGTGACGGCAACTTTGAGTTCCTGGGACGTGCGGACGATCAGGTCAAAATCCGAGGTTTACGCGTCGAGTTGGGAGAGATCAACCACGTTATTCAGGATTGCGATGATCGCATTGCTGCTGTTACAACTCAAATCCTGCGGAGATCAGCAGGTTTAAAAGACCAGCTTGTTTCCTTCCTAGTACACCGGGATTCTACCGATGGAGAAGAGCAAGCAGAGCTGAGACTCAAAGCAAAACAGAGAGCAGCAGACCAGCTCCCAGCATATATGGTCCCACAGTTCTTTCTCTCCGTTGACGAAATTCCAAGATCTATGGCTGGAAAGGTCGACAAGAAGGCTCTTGCGGAGATCTTTGCGGAGTCCGAAGAGGTGGAGTCTAGTGCGGATCAGTCGGATCGAGACGATCCCGAACATGAATGGACTGAGAACGAGAACCAGATCCGAGGTGTATTAGCGCGACTTTCGGGAACTCCTCTAGAAGATATATCGCCCTGGGCCACCATCTACCAGCTTGGCCTTGACAGTATTAGCGCAGTGCAGATTGCGGCTGCTCTGCGCAGGCACGGACTCCCGGCAAACGCTGCAGATGTGATGAAATATATGAACTGCAAAGACCTTGCTTTGGGGCTCAACCATCTGTCTACAGCGCAATCGGCAGAAGCTAAGCCTATCGACTTTGGATCTTTCGAGCAGAGGCATAGGCTAGATGTTGTACGGACATGCAACATTAGAGATGCAGACATTGAGGCGATTCGGCCTTGTACTTCTCTTCAAACCGCAATGCTCTCGCAGTTTACTGCAACGAATGAGGGCATTTACTTCAATTACCTGCGTTTACAGCTGAACGCCGGTGTTGACCTCGGCCGGATGAGAGGCGCTTGGGAGGCGGCTGTACAAAAGCATCGTATGCTACGTACCGGTTTTGCTCACATCAGAGACAATAAGACGCCGTTTGCCATGATTCATTACGCCTATGAAAGCATATCGTTGCCATGGTACGATGCTACAAGTAATGCAGATCCAGTCGAGAAGTGGATTGGCAAAGCACAACGTAAAGCCGCAAGGCAGCTCCACCTGCCGCCCTGGTGTGTGCGGATTGTCAATGAGCATGATATGACTTACGTTGATCTAGCTCTCTTACATGCCATATTCGATGCTCAGAGTCTGCGCCTCATCTTTGATGATATCATACGAGCATACAACGACAAGTCAATTGGCATAGCGCCTCCTTTGGAACGACTTCTCAGCAATATCATGCGCTCGAGTAGTGCCGAGAACACCCAGCGGAACGGCTTCTGGATGCAGCTAAGCAAATCAGCGGCACCGACCCGCTTTCCTAACCTATCACCTGTACGATACGACCCAGCTCCTCCGGTTGTAGTCACCAAGTTCGCTTCGAGAACAATGGACGAGCTAGATACGGGGTGCAGAAGAGCGAACATTAGTCTTCAAGTTGCCGGTATGGCTAGTTGGGCAGCACTTCTCTCTGAATATACTGGGGAGCACGCAGTCACCTTCGGCGTGGTTCTCTCCGGTCGAAATTTTGATGGAGCGGATGCAGCTGTTTTCCCTTGCATTACTACCGTCCCGTTTGTGTGCGATACCTCCGGTCGCAAAGAGAAGGTTTTGAAGGATGCGATAGCTCTAAGCGCTGACATTCAGCGGCATCAATTCACACCTCTTAGTCAGATTCAGAGACTGATGGGTTACCCGAATGAGCCGCTTTTCGATACGATATTTGCCTTCCAGAAATTATCTGGAAGCAATAGCGAGCACGATTTATGGACCATTGTTGATGAGAAGGCAACGATTGAATACCCCATCTCGATTGAGCTGGAAACCAAAAGAGGGCGACTAGAGTTCCGACTCACCTTCTTGCCTCACCATTTGCCCCGGGGACAGGCAGCACTAATACTTGAGCAACTCGATCATCTGCTTAATTTCTATATCTTCGAAGACACGCGACTGCCAGCCAATACGACCGATGTCCCGTCGCTTTACTCAGTCACGCCAGCGAAACAGCCAACGATACCATCTGAAGCTAAACTACTACACCAGTTGGTGGAACACACAGCAGCCAAGTATCCTGACCGCACTGCTCTCGACTTCGCCACGTCGCTGCATAAAGACACGTACACAAGTGAAAAATGGACGTATAGGGAACTGGATTGTGAAGGGAACAGAATCGCCCATCTACTCACTTCTCGGGGAGTTCGTCCAGGGGAGCTCGTCGGGGTGTGCTTCAACAAGTGTCCGGAGGCTTCATTCGCAATGCTTGGAACACTTAAAGCTGGCTGTGCATTCGTGGCACTGGATCCGGGTTCGCCAGCTGCACGCAAGGCCTTCATGATCAAGGACGCTAGCGCAAAGGTCGTGCTTTCAATGAAGCAGCATTCTGCTGACATGGAAGAGAGCGTGAACGCAACGGTCCTTAACCTCGATGAAGTGGATTGGCGGTGCATGTCACCGAAAAGGCCCTCTCTTGAACGCGAGATTGACACCCAAGACCGTAGCTACTGCCTGTACACGTCTGGTACCACCGGCACACCGAAAGGCTGCGAACTTACACACGAGAACGCTGTTCAAGCCCTCCTCTCTTTTCAACGTCTGTTCGCTGGACACTGGGACGAATCGTCTCGTTGGCTTCAGTTCGCCTCATTTCACTTTGACGTCTCGGTTCTCGAACAGTATTGGGGCTGGTCTGTCGGTATCTGTGTGGTATCCGCACCGCGAGACATTATCTTCGAAGATCTCGCTACTTCTATTAGGACCCTGGGCATCACGCACATTGACTTAACTCCGAGTCTAGCTCGCATTCTACACCCCGATGACGTTCCCAGTCTCTGCAAAGGAGTTTTTATCACCGGTGGTGAGAGCTTAAAGCAGGAGATCCTCGATGTCTGGGGCCCTAAAGGAGTTATTTACAATGGGTACGGACCTACCGAGGCCACGATTGGTGTGACAATGTACCCGCGCGTACCTGCAAACGGCAAGCCGTCTAATATCGGCTCCCAGTTTGATAACGTGGGCTCGTACATCCTTCGTCCCGGATCGGAAGTTCCGGTTTTACGAGGAGGAGTCGGCGAGCTTTGTGTCTCTGGGAAGCTTGTCGGCAAGGGCTACCTAAACCGTGCGGACCTAACAGACGAGCGCTTTCCTCATCTTGAGTGTTTCAATGAGAGGGTTTATCGTACCGGAGATCTCGTTAGAATCCTGCATGATGGCACTTTTGACTTTCTTGGTCGAGCGGATGATCAAGTCAAACTCCGCGGACAGCGTCTCGAGATCGGAGAAATCAACTCGGTCATCAAGCAGTCGAGCATTGCTGTGGCAGATGTCGCAACAGTGGTGCTGAAACACCCGAAGCAACAGAGCGAACAACTCGTTTCCTTTGTCGTTACTGGGGCTAAGGCGAGAGGCGAGGCGAACATCGTGCTTGAGAAGACTGACGAGCTAGCTAATGTGAGACAAGTCTGTCAAGAGAAGCTTCCGCCGTACATGGTGCCGACTCACTTCGTCGCTCTCACAAATCTACCCCTCTCTACAAACAATAAGGCCGACGCCAGGAGGCTGAAGGATATGTACGAAGGTTTGACTGTCAATGACCTACAGCTCTTCTCATCGGCCTCTCAAACCAAGGATGAAAAGTGGTCGAAGCAAGAAGAATGTATTCGCAGCGTGCTAAAGGAGGTTCTGGAAATCGGCAACGACTTCGGAAAGGATACCAGCTTCTTCGAGTTGGGCATGGACTCTATCACAGTCATTAGCGTTTCACGGGCGCTGAAGCAGGCTGCGTTCTCGAAGGCTACTATCTCTACGATTATGACGCACGCGACGGTGCGCAGGCTTGCCAAAACTCTTTCCGATATAAATTCCGCATCAAGCGACCGCGGCTCCATCGTTGCAGCACAGCAACTTATTACGGCAACCCATCACCGTCATAGACGCAGTGTTGCCGAATCTGTGTCCACAGATGCGAGGAACATAGAAGCTCTTGCTCCATGTACGCCGCTACAGCAGGGCATGATCGCGAGATCACTGGAGAGCGAACAGGGGCTCTATTTCAACTCATTCCACTTCAAGCTTGCTAAGGAGATTGATTTAGAAAAGTTGCAGCACGCGTGGCAAATCGTTCTCGGTTCGACCCAGATCTTACGAACTGTGTTCATCAGCACTACGGATGGGTTTGTACAGGCTGCGCTGCGTAAGACTCATCTCCGCCTTGAACACGTCACTCTTCAGAAGGGTACGAAAATCGAGGACTATCTCGACAAGCGAAAGAAGGACTGGGTACGATATAATCAGCCTAATATGAAAACGCCCTTCGAACTCGTGCTTCTCAGAACGGCAGAGCACGCTATGCTGGTTGTGCATATGTTCCATGCGTTGTATGACGGTAACAGCATTAACCTCCTCTTCGAATCCGTCTGGGATGTCTACAATGGACGCACAATCCGAATGGGACCTCCGTTTCAATCTGCATTAGCTTATGGCCCGCTGCAGCTGACCAAAGGTGCAAGGGAATTTTGGGAAAAGCATATTGCGGATAGGGTGCTGAGGCCATTACCACCTCTTAGCAACCAGCCCAACAAAGAATCTAAGACTATTAGCCGCATGGCTGAGAACCTGAGAGATCTCGAGGTCGTCAGGCGCAGACTCAACGCCACGGCACAGGCCGTCGCTCAGGCTTGCTGGATCAGCGTACTCCATCGGCACTTCAAGAGCACATTGACGGTGGGCATGGTGGTATCTGGACGCAGCATCGACTTCGAAAGCTCAGACCAGGTAATTGGGCCTTTGTTCAACACCATACCGTACCAGTACCGCCCGCAACAGGATGAGACATGGGCCTCGATCATCAAAAGAACTCATGAGTTCAATATAGCCGTCCACCCATACCAACACACTCCGCTCAGGGATATCATGAAGTGGTGCAAGCGAAGCGCAGGCCAGCCGCTATTCGATACGCTCTTCGTGTACCAGATTGCGGACGGGCACGAAGAGTGGATGAAAAACAACTTTTGGGAACTGTTAGATGGAGAGGCTGAGCCGGACTATCCCCTAGCCCTCGAGGTTGAACAGAGGGGAAGCCAAGCCTTGAAGTTTACTTTGGTCGCTCAAGGACATATATTGAACGAGAAGGTTGCGGATGAACTCTTGGACCACTTTGAGGCGGCGTTGAAAGGGGCGTTACGGGACCCAGATGCGACCATAGAAATCTTCTCAACTGATGGCGACGAAATGGTTCACGACACAACCAGAAACGATGGCAAATCCGCCCCAACTTCCTTCGATGGAGCAGAGGGTTTCGAGTGGACCAGCAACGCAAACATCGTTAGAGAGGAGCTCGCCAACCTCGCCGGCACTCAGCTCGGAGACATCAATGAAGCGACATCCATCTTCGAGCTTGGTCTTGATAGTATCGATGCCATCAAACTATCATCGAAGCTGAAGAAGCGAGACATCAACCTTCCAGTCAGTGGTATCATGGGCAGCCTCACCATTGTCAACATGCTACAACATACTTCAAATGACAAGAAAAGATGGAGCGAGCGCCCTTCCGACATGATCTTTCAGTCCAATAAGCGAAGGCTGGAGAATTATCTTCAGCGTCGTCGACTCACTGAAGGCGTCGAAAAGATACTACCTCTCACTCCACTCCAAGAAGCTATGGTGGCTGAGATGATTTCCTCAGACTACACACGATACTATAACCATGACGTGCTGAAGCTGGAGCCGGACACTGACATTAAGAGGCTGCAAAAAGCGTGGACTGAGGTTGTCGAGCAATCGCCAATGTTGCGGACTGCATTTATACAGATCGAGGATTCTGATATCGACTTCTCGTTTGCGCAAGTGATTTACGAGAAATCGCACGCTGTCTGGAGATCGAGTGAAGTCGGTGATGAGCCCGATCTTGCGGCTGTTTTCGATTCTATTCGACAAGAAGCCATTAAGAAACCTGAGTCAGAGCCACTGTTTCACATCCGGCTCATCCAATCACCGCAGGAGACATACCTTGTGCTATCGATCGCGCACGCCTTGTATGACGGGTGGTCATTAGGACTCCTTCATGCCGACGTGCAGCAAGCCTACACCGGGGATCTGAAACCTCGGCCTAGCTATGAGTCTGCGCTCTACGAAATCTTAACTACATCAGGATCGGATGCTGTGGCTTTCTGGCGCGACTACTTGTCAGACGCGAAGCTTACCTCCTTTGCGCGGCGCAAACTCTCAAAGGGATACGATCCCCATGTCGTACATCGCAAAGAACAAACCAGCCGTATTTCAGTTTCTGAGTTGACTTCATTCGCGAAACGGAACAATATCACGCTTCAGACACTAGGCCAGACAGCCTATAGCTTACTTCTCGCCTCGTATACCCATTCGCTGGATGTCGTCTTTGGATCAGTGCTGTCTGGGCGCGATGATGACGAGAGAGCTAAGCTCCTCTTCCCTACAATGAACACAGTCGCTATCCGTACTATACTCCATGGTACACGGCGGGAAATGTTACAGTACGTTCAAGACAACTTTACAAACATCAAGCAGTGGCAGCATTTCCCGCTTCGCAAAGCTTTGAACCTCGCCGGAGTACAAGGTAGCTTGTTTGAAAGCTTGTTTATTTACCAGAAGAGCATAGATGCTGGCAAAGAAAAGCAGAATAAGCTTTACAAGAGTATCAAAGGCCATAGTGTTGTTGAGTACCCCGTTTGTGTGGAGATGGAAGTTGTGGGTGAGGAGCTGGTGTGGCGATATGCAGTCAAAGAGGAGGTATTTGACAATGTAGGAGCGCAAGAACTGCTAGGTAGACTGGACGAGGTCCTGAGGAGCATTATGGAGCAGCCAGATGCTCATACCATCGACTTCACGGCAGAAGGGACATCAGTTTGCGGTCTTCCAACGTTCGAGGATGAGCACGCGCGAGCAGCCGACGAGAGTACGGAAAATGAACCACGAGCGCACCAGCGAGCCAATTCGAAAACTGCTAGGGCTATTCGCGAAGTACTGGCCTTCGTGTCAAAAACTCCGGAACAAGACATAACAGAAGACATGACAATTTTCCACATCGGTCTCGACTCTATCAGCGCTATCAAAGCCTCCTCGCTCTTGCGCAAACGCGGCGTTGTGCTTACTGTCGGCGAGATGCTCAAGGCTAGTACTGTGGACAAGATGGCGCAGGTCGTGGATGGGCGTGCATCCAGTATCGAGTATGAGGCTGACAATACTAAAGCCGTGCTTGAAGGAGCTTTGGCTAGAATCGATCGAGCGGAAGTTTTGAAGCGGGCTGGCATGAAGGCCATGGACGTTGAGCAGATACTGCCTGCTACAGCGGGTCAAGTCTACATGCTTTCAATGTGGATAAAATCCGGTGGAGCAGTCTTTTACCCTGAGTTCACGTACGAAGTCCAAGGATCGATCCAATTCGAAGCGCTAAGGAAAGCATGGCAAAATTTAATCGCGGCCAATTCGATCCTTCGCACCCGCTTCTTAACCACCAAGGACGAACGCTTACCATATATTCAAGTGGTAGAGAAGCATAGTGAGGCGGCTGTTTTGGACATTACTGGCTGGGCTGATGACCGCATCTCTCAAGTTAAGGAACGGGCACTAGAACAGCCATATGTCCGACTCTTTGCCTTACAATCGTCAACTGGTTGGACTCTACGATTGCAGATTCACCACGCTCTCTACGATGGTGTCAGTCTCCCGCTTTTGATGCAGCAGCTGCAAGATCTCTACACCGGCGCTGAGCTTCCTGCACCCTCCAACGCACTCGGGACATTTATCGCTGATACATCTTCTATGCACGCACGCCAGGGCCGCAAAAACTTCTGGAAAGCTTATCTCAACGACATTGTACGGAATGCATTGCCCCAGCCTAGCTCAGCACCATCATCTAAGGTCGAAATCTTCGCATCTAGTCTTATCACTAATGCAACGGCGGTCGAGGCCCTCGTGCGGAAGGACGGACTTACAATGCAATCTCTTGTCCTTGCCGTCTACGCAAAACTTTACGCGGCTATTACATCTACTCCGAAGGAAGAAGATGTTGTTATCGGAGTATATCTTGCAAACCGCTCGCTTTCACTCCGCGATACCGCTTATGCGACTATTCCGACGGTGAATCTCGTCCCACTTCGCGTCTCAGCACCTCTAGAGACAAATATCCTAGATGTTGCAGCTCAGATCCAATACGATATCCAGGAGACCAGCAGTCCGGCAAACGCGTCGGTCAGTTTGTGGGAGATCAGCGAGTGGACCGGTGTAATGATTGATACTTTTGTCAATTTCATGAAACTCCCTGATGTCGATGATGATATCAAGCCCCGTAGGGAAGGGATCAGGATAGTTCAAACAGGACAGTGGAATGAATCGGTCAGTAGGGTCACGGAGCTGCACACTGAAGGCTTCGAAGCACCGGAGGACTTGAGGAATGAGCGTGTTAACGAGACCTATCTGGTAAGTTCTAATATTGCTTGTAAACTCGAATAAGCATTACTAACGGCATCGCAGCATTCGCTCGACATCGAAGTTACGGTTCGCAACGGTGCGCTGGATGTCGGCGTATTCGCACCTCAAGCGATGTTGAGTTTACAAGATGGAGAAAGTTTGATAGAGGATATCAGATTGCAATTGGAGGCTTTGATGAAGCAAGGAATTTGATAAGTGGACTTTCTTATGTTTCAGTTATGGAGTTGATGACGGTTTAGCGTTCTTGTTTATGGCTTTTCCCCGGGGTTCTGGAGTTGTTGATGTGGGTTTTTGCTATGGCGGCATGTCTACTCTAGAGAAGAGGGGTTGCGCTTCGATAATGAGGGTATAATGGGACGAGATAGCAAGCCGATTAGTTTGTGAACATATGCCTTGCTTCGTCCGTTGTAGGTTGTATAACCGTGTAGCTCCTAATTTACTAATATCTATACCGAATTACTTACCCATCAGATTTCGATGCTTGTTGCCACCCATAAAGATTTTACGTTAAATGCAACCCTTGAATAGCCTTGTTGATGGACTTTCATAGCGAAGGTGATATACTACTCTAACCTTCGGCATCTGTTATCCCGCCTACGCAGGATTTGTACTCTAGCAGAGCTCTTTTGCCTATCTTTACCCTCTCGTTGGCTACGGGTTCGATGGCCTTTATTAAGGATCTCCCTGCAGTCCCATCTCTTCCAATTTTCCGGTTTTGTGAGTTTACAGTACGCTTTCTATTGGCGGATAAATCTCCGATCATCTCGGCAGTGGTCAGCATGCTCATTGGTCCCCCCGCACATGCGATTTATTGCTACATTGAATTTATTGCGTAAAGTCCGCGTTTACCTTGCAGTCGGGTAATCTACAGGATGATTTAATAGGAAGCAGTTGAAGATATGCTCTCATTTGATTATCCGTCGAAATGGTCGTGGCTGGCTTTAGCGACGGGTGCTCCTCCTATTCATATCTGATGAGGCACCAAAGGTAATATATAAGTCCGTTGGAACCCAACTCCTCAGCAACCTCGCTAGCTATAAGCAATCTTTTGTTTATCATTATCTCCACCATCCGCCGTTGGAGCATCGGGCGGCACCATGCTATCCAAATTCCTGGTTGCCGGCTATATGCTGGCCACCTCACTAGTCGCCTCTCAGAGTATACCACCAGTTGTTGTACCTGAGACGGGTGTCTCCGCCCACCCATTCGACATGACGCAGGTTTCTTTGAGCAACAGCCGATTTTTGGACAACCAGAACCGCACGCTGAACTATCTAAAATCGGTAGACGTTGACCGCCTCCTCTACAACTTCCGGGCGACTCACAAGCTCTCCACCAATGGCGCCAAGGCCAATGGTGGATGGGATGCACCAAACTTTCCCTTCCGTTCGCATGCCCAAGGGCATTACCTTACCGCTTGGGCGCATTGTTATGCGGTACTCCGCGATTCTACATGTCGAGACCGGGCCACATATTTTGTCGCCGAACTCGCGAAATGTCAGGCAAACAGCCGCAATGCTGGATTCAGTGCCGGGTACTTGTCCGGCTTCCCGGAATCAGAATTCAGCGCCCTCGAGGCAAGGACTCTCTCCAATGGCAACGTCCCGTACTACGCTGTGCACAAGACGATGGCTGGTCTGATTGATGCGTGGCGCATCATGGGCGACACCAAGGCTCGCGACGTGCTGCTGGCGATGGCTGGGTGGGTCGATGGGCGCACCAGCAAGCTGAGCTCCAGTCAGATGCAGTCGATGTTGGGCACTGAGTTTGGTGGCATGAACGATGTCCTGGCCTACATATACCAGCTCACAGGCGACAAGAAATGGCTTACTGTCGCGCAGCGGTTTGATCACGCGGCTGTTTTTGATCCTCTCGCAGCGAAGCAAGACAAGCTTAATGGGTTGCATGCCAACACGCAGGTACCCAAATGGATTGGTGCGGCCCGTGAGTACCAGGCTACTGGCACCAAGCGTTACCTTGATATCGCACGTAACGCCTGGGACTTTACCGTCAACGCCCACACATACGCCATTGGCGGAAACAGCCAGGCCGAGCACTTCCGCCAGCCTAACGCTATCGCGGGATACCTCAACAAGGATACGGCGGAACAGTGCAACACATACAACATGCTGAAGCTCACCCGGGAGTTGTGGACGATGAATCCCGATAGTACAAACTACTTCGACTACTACGAACGTGCCTTGTTCAACCACCTTCTTGGTGCCCAGAACCCGGCAGATAACCACGGCCATATCACGTACTTCACGCCACTCAACCCAGGCGGGCGTCGCGGCGTCGGGCCTGCATGGGGTGGCGGCACTTGGAGCACTGACTACGACTCATTCTGGTGCTGCCAAGGAACTGCATTGGAGACCAACACTAAGCTGATGGACTCCATCTACTTCCACGACGACTCCACGCTGTATGTGAACTTGTTTACGCCTTCGGTACTGAACTGGTCGCAACGTAGCGTCACAGTCACCCAGACTACGTCATATCCTCTTAATGACACAACGACATTGCAAGTGGCTGGCACCGGCGACTGGGCAATGCGTATCCGCATACCTGCCTGGGCTACAGGCGCAGAGGTTCGCGTAAACGGGCAGAAGGCCGAAGGCGTCGAAGTCAAGCCCGGAGCCTATGCGCGGCTTGCGCGTTCATGGAAGTCCGGGGACACTGTCACGGTGAAACTGCCCATGAAGTTACGATTGGTGCCGGCCAACGACAACACAAAGATTGCGGCAGTGGCTTACGGACCGGCCATCTTGAGCGGCAATTATGGTAACACTGCCCTATCGTCGACTCCAACGCTCGCGCTGGACTCGATACGCCGCACCAGTGACTCCAAACTAGCTTTCACGGCGACTGCCGGCGGAAAGTCAGTGCAGTTGGGCGCATTCTATGACGCTCATGGCATCAACTATAACGTGTACTGGACCACTAGCGGCCAGTTGCCAGAGGGCAACTAGTAGGATTAGCGAAGGTTTCGCGTAAATCTCCAATATAAACCTACTGTCTTTTTTAAGATATGCTTGCAACCGCAACTCTCCATTCTCGTGCTTTCCCTGCAAAGTCGGTTTCTCAGCATTTGAGCATGTTCATCCTGTGCCCAAAGTATATCCAGCCCCTGCAAAACATGTTTCCACTTTACAAGATTTGGGTCCCGTTGCCTTTCTACAGCACACGTCTGCATTTCGCGTGTTGGGCTCCAATTCTGAAATGTTTTACGTAAAATCTAGATAGGATCATCTAGTTCCGTGCAGTCTGCTTAGGCATAATTCAGACACGGTGGTGGTCTGTTCACTCCGAGCTCAGTTCCGACTTAGGTGAGCAGCGTAGCAGCGCGGTTCTGAATGGGAGACAAAGGCACTGGTGAAGATTGGGGTGTGCGGTAAAATCGTGCATTTCATATATCGATGAGCTGACATTTGATGCCTCACTTCATGTATACGGTAGAACATCGCAGCCGTAACTTGCTTGGTCCAAACATGCATAGTTGGTCTTCCCGAGGCCCAGTCCAAATAGCCATTTCTACACCGGCAGAATGCGATCGTGCATGGGCGATCGGCTCCTAGTTGGCTCGGGATACAGTGTGGTGTCCTCTGCGGCCGTGTTACGTGCTTGTTCGATGTTTATTTCCGACAGCTGCACAGTTACGCCTTTGCTATTCTCGCCTGTCGAGCTAGTTTCGTCCATCTTGATGAAAGTACCTGGGCCGCCTGAGCTAGTGCAGAAACGGGTCTCCTTGCTTCCGGTCCAGGTGTTAAGAGAAGGGATATTGGCACTCGCATTGATTCGATTACTGAGGAGGTCCGTATGCTTGACGATGCCGACCAGGCGGTTCAGAACGGAAAATTCGAGTTTCAACTTGATGCTATACACGGCCGTCTTGTAGGTTGTCTGAATCTCATAATGGCCGGAGAACTGGACAGCGAGGAGACTGATGTCGAAGATCAGGACTACAACATTGACGAGGATGAGGTGCCTGAGCAACTTTTGCAAAGATGCTCCGTTCTCTCCGCCGCCCTGTCCCAGCAGATGTACCGTTTCCCAGATATAGATAATAGAGATGACGGACTCTTGGACGCAGAATACCACAATCTGGATCTTGTCGTATAGTAAGAAGGCGGCCAAGAAGCGAGCTGAATGCTTGGAGTTTGTACCCATCGCTAGGACGAAGAGAGGGCAGCCGAAAACGATTCCGTTGAAGATTATCATGTAGAGCACCCAACGGATCCTAGGCTTATCCCGGACGACGAGATGCAGCCGGGAGTATAGGACGACCGATTGTCCCGTCACCATGCACCCCCAGCCAATGCCGACTATCGCGCTTGATAGCAAGTTTAGGTTGGTAACCTGGAAAAACTTCAGGATAAATCCAAGGCCATGCGGGGCGATACCCCAAGTAGCGATGACGAAGCTCCAAAAGTACAGTCCCTTTCTTTTTTTGAAGACCGCGAAGATGAGGAAGGTGACTTCGATAACGTTGTACAACGCAATGGATAGGAACGCCGCCATGGTCATCAAAATCGGTAGGCCGACATACACGCCACCGACGATGCCCACATCCTGCGCTTTCGCCATGATCGGATTCGAGGATGTGTCGATGAGGAACTGCGTCGAAGGGAGCAGGTTGCTATGCCCCGGAGTGAGAATGTAGAAGAAACAATCGTACGTCTGAACGAGCAATGTCGCATCTAACAGACTGATATCTGCTGCAAAGGCGTTCCAGGTCGTACGGCGAAGAAACGCCTAATATTTGAATTTGCATGTGGTCAAGACCATGCTGGCCAAAGTTTGCTGTTGTAGTGTTTAAAGACGCGAAATGCTCCACGCTTCCGCGGCCACGCGGTAGATGTGTCGTCGCAAAGGCTGAAGGTCTGTGGCGGATGCTGGAACGAATGCTATCCCGTGTTTTCTTTTTCCCACTGCGCCCAACCGACGGGCTCCCCCGTGCATTAGGCGGACGTGATCGCGCGAAGGAAGGACGTTTTAGGTTCGGCCGCCGTGACTCCGCAAATTGGTTTGCACCGGCATTTGCACGAATTCGTATAGGGGTTACGCATCTTATCTATTACTGGATCGCGATGTGCCCAAGTCGAAGACAGTGCAGCACACGAAACTCGCATCGTATGCGATGGCTGGCATCAGCAAACTGGTGAGGGGCTGTTTGATCGGGCGATTCCCTGCACCTATCGCATTGTCAAAGTACCAATAAAGTTCAGCCCTAGCAGAAATAACCGAGTAATTTGACATCGCATGGATGGACCCGAGGCATTGCATACCCCCCGGCATAACTCGGATGTGTTCCGAGGCACGACTCAGTCCCCAGGTTCGTCACAAATGTGCTATTGCTATTAGCTAAAAGTTTCCTTCGCAGCTGCGAGGGTTCTACAGTATTTGGCTCTCTAGGTAAGCAGAGCCTGGCTGCGGCATGGAGCATGCCGGCTGAGGTGGGGGTGCACCACCACGCTTCATTTACAAGCGACGTGCAGCGTTAGCGAAGAACTCGCCTAAACATTGCGATGTGGGGTTTTGGTGGTCATGCCATCCAAATTTGAACCTTGCGCCTTCGGAAACTTTGTGCGCGCAATGCTCTTCGACCAGGACCTTCAATGAGCCGTTTAGTAGGCGCAGTTAAGCGGGCGAAGGAATCTACAATATCGTTTGACCCAGGTTCCATCGGAGCAGATGCAGAGCCTCGCCTTGTCATCCGTGCAGACTCTTCTTCGAGATACACGATCTTTATATCGTATGTTCATAAGATCTCTTCACAGCGTCGTACTAATAATACCTAGCAGAAGTGCTTCTAGAGCTTCAGCTTATCTACCCTTCAACACTTCCAAGAAGTTTAGCTGGGTAATCCTTGGTAAACTACCATGTTCTGAAACATTGAGGCGTCTTCCGTTGCGAGGACCATTATACACTTCCAGTCCGCGGAGTTCGACTCGTGGCTCCGAGCTATGTCTGGAGTGTTGCGCCAATACCAACATGCACATCCTACAGGAATATTTCAGGTTTAGCTCCTCTGCTCGTGAGAGATATAAGATTGTCACAAGCAAGAGCCAAACATCACCAGATTCAGCGAATGACTTGAACTACCAGCGGGCTCAAGTCACTATAATCTGCGCCGTGAGATAAGGTACGTTGTATGGGATCCCAGGTGTTAGCAGGTTTCCTAGGACTCCGCACTCAAGCGACCTGTCGGCCGAAGATACCAAGGGGGATTGTTGTCCCGACAACGCCCGGTCTTTACTTTAGATCGCGCCTCATTCCAGTGCCAGACGAACCGTGATCCATGTGCAAGCGTTAGCGAATCAATAGTCCTCTTCCTCTAAATACCGGCAGAACAGCCTCTGACGTATGCAAGCGCTCGAACGAATGCCCAAAGAGAGAGCTGACGTATGAGCCCGATGCACCGAATGCGATAGCGGTATCGTCATCGACATTCATAAGCAGCCTCACCTATCATCGGTTAGGAAGGGCGACTTTCCGGCTCATGCCACTCGCTGTTAGGATTGCACATGGTCTCTGCTGGGCACAAAAGCTAAGCGGCGCTAGTATGACACAAAGTTAGATCAGACAGCGTAGCGGGTCCCCCAGTTGGCCATAGGCTGCTAGGTTTAATCGCACTCCTGGGAGTATTTGACGCCGTTCAACGATGGTATCGACTGGCATACTTGCTATCCTTGCACGCAGGTTCAGCTTCATGTTCACTCTAGGCCATGAACAAAATTGATGCGCCATTCGATCCTGAACACTATACTCAGCTCACTGCTCTAGTTTATAGAAGCGCTTTTTTAAGAGGTGGTGTGTCCAGCATCGATTATATATACGTATGATATCCTTCCACCTAGTTCAGGCTCCACCATCTCCTTCACCATCTGTCGGCTTGATATGCCGAACTACCTTGTGCTACTATTCTAGTTGCGAAAACAACTCTTTTGTTAGCACCTTCTCGTGCTTTGCGACTACGTGTTATGAGAGGTTTCATTAGAGCCCAGCATGCTCAAAACTCCGAAACTGCAGGGTGGTTGATGGAGAACGGGATGCTAGTCAAGTTCGAAGTGTCGAAGATCTTGCTTGGGGAAGGAGGGAGGTTTGGGGAGTTTGATGAGATAGATAGGAAAGAGTGGGCCATACAAAATACTATGCCGTGGGGAAGTGGTAGCCCGATAGACTCCGAGGTTGGCACTTGACCTAAAATAGTAAACGCTACGTTCTGGGGTTATGATTTGCTCTACGGAGTACGGACTATTGCGAAACAATGGGGGCGGGGGCCCAAGGCGGTGGTGCTAGGCAGACATGTGCATAGCCTCAGCTGTGCCTCAAGGATGCAGATGCGCGAATCCCTTCGTCTCAATTATTTGAACCACACATATAGCAACCCCGCCCATTCCCACAAACGTCTACCATACGCACTATCGGTTCGTATATTGCAATTTTTTACGCATAAGATCACGATGCCCTCATCAACAATGTGGAGCGCCGTTCTCCAAGCAACCGTCATCTCCACGTTATCCATGATCCTCAATCACCAGCTAAGTGAAAAGATGTTCGATCAAGTGTGGGAGAATGAAGGGTTTCTAAATATGACGGACGCGGCGGTGTGGTCGAGTCTTACGTCCAGGCTCAACGCTTCAGCCACTACAAACAGCACGTTATCGCTAAACCAAACCACCAACTCTATCACCGGAACAGCGACCAACAGTACACTTAACGCGATCCACAGCCCGCCGGAATCGTTCTATGGACGGACTTTACCGAGGGAGGTGCTCATGCTCGTGGTGGTTTGCATGCTACAGTATTGCTGGCTTATCTGGCTGGAGAGGATATTGCCTGCTCGGCCTAGGCGGAGGGAGGTACCGTACGAGCAGAAAGAGAAAGTAGAAGAGAGCGAAGATCGCGAGGAAGAGGTGGTTAAGAAATGGATTGCGCAGGGTAGAGTACGCCGGGCTTCGTTGAACTGGTGTAACACGTTTCTAAAATGGGTGCTGGAATTGACAGTGGGAAGATTGTGGCGTGACACGGTGGGGCATACCCTTGAAGGTCTCCTCAAGCTCCAATCCCCCAAAACGATACTGGGAGGCTTGGCCGGCGTAAGTCGTCCCTTTCCTCAACCCTCTCGCTCCAGGTCTAACGAGGACATAAGCATCTCTTTATGAAATACATCGGCTCGTTCATCTCCATGCGTCCCCTTGTTGCTCTCATCGCCTTCATCATCATCCCAGCGCACAAGCAAATCGTCTTCATGGCTACTGCAGATCTGGTCGTGCGGATCTTCATCGTTACGGTCGTCCGCAATTTTGCCAATTGGGCGATCAAGACAGACTTTGTGCAGTCGTTCATGCAGAATATGACCGAGCACATGAGGAAGACGAAGTGGGAAAAGGAAAAGATAGAAAGATTTCTAAAATTCGAGGATCAGTTAGAGAGATATTCAAGTCTCGACGATGACGATAAGTTAAGATATCGAAGGTACGACAATGAGTTGTGAGAGTCTTGCACTACGGTTCCAGTCCCCCCTAAATTAGGGGGGGCCCGGCGGGGCCCTAATTAGGGCCCAGATTGACACACAATTAGGGGGGCGCGGGGCCCTAATTTTAAGAGAAAAAAAATTATTTTCGATTTTTTTCCTAATTTTTTTTACGATTTCTTTTACGATTTTTTTTTAGAAATATTTTAAAAAAATTAATTTCTCTTAGTACTTTATATACTATCTAGAGCCCTTACGATTAGTTAACTAATCGTGAGGGCTTACTAGGTACAGCGAACCAATAGCCCTCGCGATTGAACGACTAATTGCGTGAGCTCAGCGGCTGGCCTATATCGAGCTCAGTAGCTAGCTGATATCGAGCTCAGCGGCTGACCTATATCGAACTTAGTAGCTAGCCTATATCGAGCTTAGGAGGGTATCTTACTTAGTCGTATAAACTATATAGTTCTTATTATATTACTATTAAGGAGGAGCGAGAGGGTAAGTATATATTATTAAGGTTGTTGAGTATATAACGTAGAAAATTTTACATACTAGCATGTGAATACCCGCGAACACCCGCGTGCCCTACGCGCCCTTAATACCACCTAACGACCTAGCTACTGAGCTCGATATCAGCTAGCTACTAAGCTCGATATAGGTCAGCCGCTGAGCTCTGCATCAGCCAGCTACTGAGCTCCATATCAGCCAGCCGCTGAGCTCACGCGATTAGTCGTTCAATCGCGAGGGCTATTAGTTCACTGTACCTGGTGAGCCCTTACGATTAGTCGACTAATCGTGAGGGCTCTAGATAGTATAGATACTATACCTGATACTATACCTAATACTATACCTAACGTGTTTACGTAGCGAGTGGCCATTCTAAGCGAGTGGCCACCCTCACCAACTTTCTACACACAAAAAGCCACGT
>JASJFT010000113.1:0-145993 GCA_030770425.1 Darksidea phi
TCACGAAAAACACAGCCAGCCCAGGAGCCAACGTGACGTCACGCCGGGTAGTGGCCCAAGCTCCTGGGGGAGGGGAGCTTGCGAAGCATATCAGACGGTCTGCGCAGTCTATTCTGGCCCGAGAAGTACCCAATTTATTATCAAGAACCTAACTCTCACTTCAAGCCCATGGGGATCGCTTCGTCAAGCTTTGTTCGTGAAGGGCACGTTCGATTTTCCAGGTCGAGACAAGCGGAGTCATGACTAGAGAGTGATGGAGGAAGGAGTCTTGAATACTCAAGTTGAATCATCTGACCAACTCCATATATCATACGATACGCTACCTGCCAGTCCGCTCACAGCCATTCCAATATAAAAAAAGGGATTTGCGAGTACATTGAAACGGGAAGAAGCCATTACAAAAGCGAAGGAGGGATAGTATCGCTTGGGTATGTACTCCCAACAACACCTAGTCTAGTACTCTAACTAAACAGTATCCTACCCTACCGCACTCTACCAAATAGTATCCTAGGCCCATAACGTATAGGGATGACGACGAAGGGATCGAGCTAGAGTAAGCATACCGAGACTAAATACACTGTACGAGAATCGAAGGGTATCGAGTAGCATCGAGTATTCCGATTGTCCTAGATCACAAAGGCCGTTACGACTTGTTAGCTAGAGCGCTACCTTAGCTAAGTGGTGCGGTGCGGAGGATCCGAAGAACCGTAAACGCAACTCTCCCTAGTATTAGCGGATGCCCCTCGGGGAATTGAATCGAACCCCTAGTAAAGCCCTTGCAGCCGATTCTACTACTATAGTAAGCTACAGGTACAAAACTGCAGTGCCGTAGCTAGCTATAGGTCGGTTGAGACATGTCGGAAGGGTCCAACCTCTTTATATGCCATGTACCTAGTATAGGTCGACATGGGATCAACATAACGTAAAGGAGAGCGATGGGAGATGATTTCGATGCGTTGATGGGCCTCTGGATAGCTGTTGGTGACACCATCAAGGTGTGGATGGTAAGGTATACCGGGAGCTCCTGGTGAAGAAACATGTCGCAGCACAGGCGTAGTGGACAATGAGGATGGGATATCGAATCGAGAAGGCGAAAAGATTGAGGCTGTGAGAAAGATGGGAGATGAGGGCGGAGGATGGAAGATGGAAGTTGCAGGATGAAGAGATTGACCCTGCGATGAGGCTTGTTTGTTCATTGCGATGTTAGGAACACAGTCGCGACGTGGTGGTTTCCCATCGAAGCAGGAGCAGCCCACAGTTTTCTGCATGACTGGCGTAACGTGAATGCGATGATTTTCTCCCGTTCGCAAGCTGCACGCCACGAAGGCTGAAAGAGTTGAACACTTAGCTGGTAACATTTTCAGGCAAAAAGGCATATCTGTTTACAGTGTGAAACGGACGAGGAGTATGTTCGAGCATTCTAGTCTGGCTGGCCATCCAGCGATCAAGAAGAAGGTAATGAAAGATTGACAATGTGCTTTCCTAAGTTAAGAGACGCACCATCTCGCGAGACGCTTAGACCTCTAGGGCCATTCCTTTCTACTATTAAGATTCAGCATTAGACTATTGAGCGGATATTAGACAGCAAAATTACTGAATACAGATTATAAACATTGCTAATTTACCAATTACGGTATTACGACAGATGGCGAGTCGGAAAGGCAAGCCTCCTCTCACTTTACCAACTAGCGAAATGCCCCTTAAAAATTATTAGTAAACGGTGCTAAATTAGCAAGCTGCTAAGCTTAATCACAATTAGCTCCCGCTATCCCGTACCTGTGCTTATAGCTACAAATAGAATTAAAAAACCACCTAATAGGCCTAGTATTACTAGAGTTATTAAAGAAATTGCTTTGAGCCACTCGCCTGTGTGAGCCATTCGCTTGTAGAATACGTTATACGCAATTCAATATTACGAGGTGAATTTGTGGGTATCTAAATTTTCTCGCTTCGTAGATTTGATTTTGTCCGTAATCGTCACGCGTGCTCGACCGGGTCCGACGACCTTGACCGGCCTGACCGCATTTCGATGTCGCTCGCGTTGTCCTCGCTCGTCTTACCGCGTCGTGTCCATAAAGTCTCCAACCCAGATAATATAGGCCTGCTGTCCGTGTCCTCGTATGCGATGTTGACCGTATGGTCCACGCAGGTGCGCGGCCTGTTCATGTTTTTGGACCCTAACGTTCGTGACGACGACACCGTGTGGCTCTTTGATTTTGACGATGCTCCGCTCAGACCAATGCGAGAAAGCACTCCTTTCCCATCGTGCGAGCGAAATAATTTCTGCACCGTAGGAAGACAGGCTACGAATATAGCCACGCCGAGTTCTACCATACCCCAGTACAATGTTGATGACAAACTCGCTGTTAGATTTCCGTCAGATGAATGCCTAAGGCGGTCTGCGCGTCATGATTATGAACGAACCGGATCTTTGTTCAAACGTCAAGGGCGGGCCTTGTTTCGTTGAGAAAACACGAGGGGCCAGGAAGGAGAGCCGAAGCACAGAGGCTACAACCGTGCTTTCCACAAAATTTAGCATCCATCAGCAGCCAGTCAGGTTTTCGTGGGTCTAAGAAACATCGACGTACGCAGAGCCTACAAGGAAGACGGACATTACACCGATCTTCTTCGTGGTGTTCAGTTTCAACTTCCAAATCTGCAAGCACACGCTCGGTCAGTTTCGCGTTTCGCGTTTGGCGAGGAAGACGAGAACGAGCGGGACGTACAAATGGCATAGGCAGGATAAGGATGTAAACGTCAAGGATGGCGCTAGTGAGGAAGTTCAGAAACAATATCCACAGCGTGTCGGGGCAATGCGCCGCGAAAAGCTTAACTGAGCCCCAATTAGAGTTGAAGTGTGTGCCGCACTGGAAGAGCTCGGCGAAGAAGAACGACACGGTCCATGCCGCGACGATGTATATGGACACGGTGATAAGCTTGCGGGCTTTGTTGACGGAGAAGATGCGCAGGTATAGAAAGAGGAAACTGCATCTAACCAAACCCACAGCCAGCGGGTGCAGGAAGAGAAAGGGATATTGGATCTAGTCAGAGTGCCCGTCCATCGTCAGTCACGATCAACCTGAAAGCCTTTCACCAAGTCTCGATAGACATACCTTTCTTCCCAGTGTCAATTGGGCCATTTCCAGCTCAGCACGGCCATCGGCCCCAGGAGGAATCTTAATCGACCCTCCGAGGGCGCCCTCAGAAGCGCCATAAGTGAGCATGGAGCCGATGCCTATGGACAAGATCTGCGGTATGTCAGTTCCCACCGAAGGCCGCCACGATGGTCAACAACAGAGACACTGACACTGAGGATGACCACGTAGGCCAAGCGAGGCGTCGTGGTTGAAACATCGTCTGCGTGGACGGAGTATTGGTACGTACCGTTGCAGGCACCAAGAGCCAGTCGTCGGCCATCAGAGGCTGCTTCAAGCTGAGGCGCACCCAAAATTTCGTCGCCACAGTGATGACGTCCACCACTGCTAGAGAGATGCTCGCGGCGGTGAGGTGTTTACCTGTCTCGAAGTAAACGGAAGCCATGGTGAAGCGGCTGGAAGAGGAGCTGCAGTATCGTGTGTAATTGCAGCTAGTTTAGCAGTTCTCCAATAGGCTACAGCCCGTGTTATAGGGCGACTGGAATCCTCTGGGGGCTTTATCCCGGAGACTGCGGTATTGCCCAGCTTACTGTGGTTGCAGGGCGAGAGGACGTTGCAAGGATCACCACGGAGGTTCTAATACCTCCTAGGACCTGTTTCCTGTTCTGAATTTATCGTTATGGTTTAGTTTGTAAGGAAAATAAGAATTCTCCTATGTATCGCGGTACGTTTTTAACTACTCTTTACCTAAGTTGGCTGAGTTCTGTGCTTCTGACACTGAGTTTTGGTATATAAGTTACAAAACAGCGCCGCCCGAGGTTCAAAGCTTTTAGTAGCAACTCCTCCATGCACCTATCACAGTGTGAATATTTTCCCCTGCAACTACAGTACACAGGATCTGCCATGGCCGTTCTAGATGCCTTTTGGCGCCCGGATGTCCGTTGTGTTCTCTGTTAGGTTACATTACTTTCAGGTAACCATGGGGTCGAAAAAGCTCGGTGCAGCCTTGGCGACTGCTGAATTTTTCAAAAACAATACAAGGTTCTTTGCGCTTGTCAACCAAGTGAAAGATCGGTCAGGAGGAGGATGCTCCGGACGAAAAGAGATAGTGCATGAATTGTCAGTCTCCGATTGCGCCTCCACGAAATATCTGCCTTCCATTTCCAGCGTTAGATCATTCTTATCTGGCTATAGTTATTTCGAAATTCATGTCCATTGGCGGTTATGGCATAAGCTGACTCTAGGCGTTTCTGAAGGGGGTCGATGCAGGATGGCCCGCTCGAGCCGTGCCGAGCCGCTACAATATGCGCGGCGAATACGAGTGCAGTAGGTATCTATGAGTGCGCGGAGATGAACAGGATTATTTACGAGCTCAGTCTAGGATTGGTACTTGGCTGCGTCGGGGTACTTAAACAGTCGAGATTACCCGACCAATTCTCGTCTCACCTTCCCCACCCGTCCATATTACGTCCAGGGTGCCATTCTACCACGTGGACCTGTGAGACAATCGTTATCTATCCAGAAGCCGGAAACGCGCATTATTTTTTCCTTGTTACCCACCATGAAGCAGGCAAACCTATCGGCGCTGCTCTTCTCCTGCAGCTTTGCGGTGGTCGCCGTAAGCGCGCAAAGTGCCCCTTCGTACCGCGACAAGCTCCTCTCTCTCCACCAATCGATCGTCGAGATTCCCTCGATATCCGGAACTGAGGCCGCTGTCGGGAACTTCCTGATTGACTACCTCACAGAGCAGGGTCTTGCCACGGAGCGCCTGTTCCTACCGTCGTCAGAGCGATTCAACGTTCTCGCATGGCCAGAACGGCGCGCGTCCAATCGGTCTCGCATCATTTTGACGACGCACATTGACGTCGTACCACCATACTTGCCATACTCACGCTCAGGGCCTGAGCCGCCAACGGCCGAGACGGTCATCGCCGGCCGCGGTACCTCTGACGCAAAGGGCTCTGTGGCCGCGCAGACGCTGGCGGTGCTGGAGCTCATGACTGCCGGCTCTATTAACGGCGACGATGTGATGCTCGTCTTCGTTGTCGGCGAGGAAGTAAATGGCGATGGCATGATTCACTTCTCGGACGTTATGACAAAGCGCGGCACCCGGCCCAGCGTCGCCATCTTTGGCGAGCCTACCAACAGTACCTTGGCCTGCGGTCACAAGGGAGGCATGGCCTGTAACATCCTCGCAAAGGGCCTATCTGGTCACAGCGGTTACCCTAAGTCTGGGAAGAGCGCCAACGAGGTGCTCATGCGTGCCCTTGTGAAGGCCATCGACGCTGACCTCGGCAACAGCGAGCTCTACGGCAACACCACTGTCAACGTGGGCTTGATGGCAGGCGGCGTCGCCCCCAATGTCATCCCTGATGCAGCAAACGCTTCGCTCGCAATTCGCGTCGCCTTAGGACCCCAAGAAACCGGCCACGTCACCGTGAGGGACCGGCTCCAGGAAATCCTGATTGGCGTTGATTCAGAGGCTTTCACACTTGAGTGCCCCTTTGGCTTTGGAGTCGTCGATACCAAATGTGACGTGGATGGTACGTTTTTGCCGCCGCTCATGCGGAATGGATCTAGAAAAAGAGAAAAGTACTGACCGCTCACCAGGTTTTAAGACCGACGTGATGGCATATGGTACAGATATTCCCAGACTGCAGGGTAATCACACACGATACCTTTACGGGCCTGGGGATATTCTGAAAGCCCACACTGCCGATGAGTCAATCACTCTAGGGGAACTAGAGAGTGCAGTCGAAGGCTACAAGAAGCTTATCATGAATGAAATTGAGCCTAAGGAGCCTAATAAGTGTTGAAAATGGACCATTAGGTGGTCTTGTATACCTCCGTATCTCGGGGAGAACAGAGATTTCTGAACTCAGTTTTAATGTAGTAGTCCTTAGATTTTGAACCTTTTACATTATAACATAAGAGTCTACTAGTAATGATCTGTATGGCCAGATGTCTTTGGAATAGAGCTAAAAACTAGCCATGAATTTAACTAATATAATAGTAATTAAAATGGTCTTAGAGCGTTACTGAGTAAAGGAGTTCTTTGTTTCATTTTAATAGACTATGCATATAACCCTAGACCTCCGCTGATGAACGAACGATTTAGCCCGTCTGCGCTTAGAGACCAGATAGTTAGATTAGCCTTCATCCATCCTGATTCAAGATGCTATAATCCGACACATCAACCATGCGGGACTCCGCGAACGCACGCAATTTGTCCCATTTCACACACTCGTTCGTAGTATCCCTTTTTGATTTCGGAATACCGTCGTCCCACGTGAAGAAGGCCAGTGTTGGGTCTCCCCGGCACATAGCCGCCTCACGGAAATACTCCAAGCAGTGGTCTAGCCCGTCGGTCAGTCGGTCAGTTCCTGCACATCTCGCTGAGAATCTCTGCATGAGTCAACATACCTACGTGGCCCCTTTCAAATTCCAATTCATATTCATTCATGTTGCGGAAATCCATAGTCAAATGCTCGCGAAGGTGTTTCTGTTACCATGTGAGCTTTCTTGTTGTAAATTGGTGCTTTCAGTGGGGAGAGGTACGTACCACGCAGTGGAGCTCATGGAACACAGTCATTTCAGCCAGATAACCTGATCCATCCCTGAAAGAGATGGATGTCTCTCCCAGTCGCTCAAGCTCGTCCTTCGATATCTTCAATGCCATTGCTATGAAACACAGTGAGCATCGGCTTAAGTGTTAACCAACAGAAGGGGCGCTTCTGTAACAAAAGTACATACGCTTGATGAGTTCAGCCCAGGCCTCGTCCATCGCCTTGGTACGCTTGCCAGCAAACACATTCTCCGACTCGATTGACCTGTTCAAGACCACCCTCTCATATTCAATGGCCGCAGTACCCGGTGCTACGTTGGGGTTAGTGTTTCTGTCTCTGCAAACCGCGAGCCGATGCCCGTCCACCGTTTGTCTTACACCATACAAGCTGGGGCCGAACGCAAGAAGAGCCTGATTCCTGTGCGCCCCTACTGTTGATACTGGCCCACCAGGCACCATTTGAGAGAAAAATGAGTGCAAGGAGCACAATGTTCAGAGGGCTGGGAAAACACCTTCGAACTGATGATGGTGGGCCTCGGATATCCCCTACAGATATTTCCGATCCCTTCTCGTCATCCACGAGAAATGGGGCTTCCTCATAGGCCGCATCGCCTTTCAGATCTCCACGTGAGAAATCCAAATTCATTGTGAATGGAGGGAAGGGCTGGGGAATAACCAGAAAACTCCGGCAAATGGAATATGTAGTCGTGGTTCTAGACAGTTCTGGGCCTAGGGATACTTGGTTGTCGAGAAAAGGATTCACCATAAACCTCAGCTCAACGATGTTGGGGTTATTAGTCCGGCGGTCGCAATGCAGTTGACTAGCGCCGCTCGGCTACTACTGCATAGAACCTCACATGATGTTTCCAAAAAGGCAGCACGAGTAACTTGCGCGCTCTGTAGCACCCACGGGCCATCTCCACCCAGTAGTGGCACATGCATGTTATTCACAATGCCAAGAGTATTAATATCGACCTTGTAAAGACGGGATTAAGCGCATACGGGGAAGATATTGTTGCCCTTCCACGAAACGCAGCGTAGACAAGACGCCCTATTAGTTTCGATGCAGTCATGCTAAAATTGGGAAGGAGGTTGCAGGGGCTATGGGACGAGACTTATGCAGCTATTTGCCAAGTCCCCGATGCATATGCAAGGTCGGTGTTTATCGATATCAGGTTCAGCCTTATCGGATCCAACCTCATCGAATCCAACCCCATCAGATTCAATCTCATCATCGTCTCAGTTGAAACTCAGACAGCAGAGCCTTCCAAGCTGGAATAAGATAGGGTACAGGGTCGGCGTCTAAGCTGACTAAGATGACCTCGTCAGACTCGACTAGCAGCAACAGATATTACCTTGTAAAGGCACTCGCCAACAATACTTAGAGCGCAAATCAGATGATAATTTGCATACTTGGCATGTACCCAAAGGAACCTTGTCCGCGAATGTGCATATGCAATACAACACGATTGCAACCCCACTAATTCTTAGAATCAGAGAAACTATTCTATCTCGCGTGAGACCGCTTCTTTCTCCATTTTTTTTGTCCCGGGGGGTTTGACGGCTTACCTTTAACTGGTCACTCTCTTGGTCACTGGTCAGACCCCTCATGCTAAGACGGAAAAATCTCCATGTTGGTACAAAAGACACTGCGGGGACTAAGATCGAAAGCATGAAACTTTAGCACGTGCCTGATTCGGAAGGGCTAATTGTCTGAAATCAAGCGTGAGCATTCCAATGCCTCGTTGATACATATGTATCTCGTCGCGACCGCCTATACTTGAAAAATTACTGAACAAGAATTTGCTTCCATAAGCTACACAGCCCACAACAGCAGTCACTATTATCTTGAATACAAGCAACCAATCCTGCCTTTGCAAGTTGTCTCTATACAATATGAAGCTCTCTTTGGTCCTTCTTAGCGTGGCGGCGGGCGCTCTGGCTGTACCACTGATGAAGAGTAAGTGCATTCGACGCATTAAAGATCGTACTGTGAGCTCTGGTCACATCTAATGAACTGCATCAGATAGCCCGCAAGACGTTGACGAGATGGTCGGGAACCTCTGGCATGCGAAGGACGATCACAAGAGGAGCGGCTCTGATGAGGTCGTTGGGAATCTCTGGCATACAAAGGACGATCATAAGAGGGGCGATTCTGATGAGGTCGTTGGGAACCTTTGGCATGCAAAAGACGATAGCAATTAAAGCGATGGCAACTTGCGATGTGAGTGAATTATGCAGAACTCAGCGTAGGAAGAAAGTTAGGCCGCGGAGAGCGATGATGACGATGTTGAATCTAAAGCTGCCAGTTTCCACTGTAGATCGAAAACTTGACATCGGGTGCAGCCTAGGCAGTGAGGAGATGGTATTTGATGTTTGAGATGATTTTATATACGGTTTTGCCCTCCTATAATCTGTCTGCCATCTTGATTGCCAAACTTGACTCTTGATATTGCTAGACGCTCGGTAGTCTATTCGGAGCCTACTTGTATGTTTAGGCCAGATCAACACTAGCGGGGGCTTAAAATTACGCCGTATTACTGCCGAAACGTAGCCACATCTCTTTTGAACTATCTCAGACGGAGACGGAGGCCCCACCGAACAGGCCCTAATTAGCCGGGATGACATGCGCTGTGCCACATCTTAAAAAAGTCCCCCAATTGACATAATAAAAGCGTGCCCACCGGTGAGTCTAGGACAATAAACTCATTTGTCACATGTCCATCACCGGAAATGCAAAGATATGAGCTCCGGAACGCTGAACGCATGCCCTTAGGACCTATGCAGGTCTTGATTTAGTCCTCTCAAAGACAACCCACTGCCAAGGCCTACGCCGTAGCATTGCATCACAATATCGCCACGGACACAATATTGCATTCTTACCGCTGGGTATTACTACCACGTCCCTAATTCATCCCCTTACTTACTTGATATACAGCTCCTATCGCAAGAACGGTACGTATTAGTGGTCAATCCGCATCACGGAGATATTTAACGAATCAACATTAGAGTTTCTTAACGACACACGCACATTTGATCTATAACACCGATGGCAGTCATAGATTCCACAGCCAAGTCACTGTCTGCAGATGCTCTAAATCCATCTCCGCTGATTTCATCCTCGGAGACAAATGGTGAATTGGAAAAACAGCCAGGAAGGTCCAACGACAAGCAAGGACAAGGAGCGCCTGAGCCAAATGACAACGTGGAGGCTGGGGAATCCGTTGCTGACAATCCTACACTGGCTGCCGGAAAGTTGTCAACGGCACGAAGAGTCTCCATTATTGCTATACTAGCAAGTCTATATGTGATAAACACCTTTGGCACTGGCATTCTTGTAGCCGCTCTCCCGCGCGTGGCCCTTGATGTCCACCTCTCCGAAGCCTTGATTCTCTGGCCTATCGCCGTCTACAATCTCGCCGCAGGATGTTTGCTATTGCTATTCGGCGCCGTCGCTGACATCATCGGCACCAAGCTCATGTGGCTGACCGGTACCTACCTGTATATCGTGTTCACCCTGGCCGTCGGTTTCTCTCGTTCTGGCATCCAAATCATCATGTTCCGCACGTTCCAGGGTGCTTCCATTGCCATGAGCCTCCCCACCACCGTGAGTTTCATCGCCAATACCTTTCCCAAGGGGAACTGGCGTAATGTCGCTTTCGCCATTGTTGGCATTGGATCCCCACTGGGCTTCGCTCTAGGCCTCGTTCTTGGTGGTGTCTTCACTGACACAGTCGGTTGGAGATGGGCTTATTACATTACCGCTATAATTAACTTTCTAATATCAACTTCAGCTGTGTGGTTGCTGCCAAACGTTGACCACGCCTACCACTCCGATTCCCGCATCCGTCGCCTCACCCGGGACATTGACTGGGTTGGTACAATCATCATAAGCGCTGGCCTGGGTCTGCTACTCTACATCCTGGCTGCAATCACCTCCAGCTTGCGCATCCGGGACCCTCAAGCCATCGTATTGCTCCTGCTGTCTGGTTCTCTCATTCTTCTGTTCCCCTTCTGGATGAGACATCAGACACGGAGAAATCGACCGGCTCTTATTCCAAACAGACTGTGGCGTAATGCTGTCTTCTCTTCCATCTGCGCTTGCGTGTTCCTTAGCTGGGCTGCCATGAACTGCATCCAATACTTGACTACACTATAGTAAGCTTGCCAACCACATCACCCCCAAATCCCCCAGGATATCTGACAGGACTCGTTCAGCTTTCAACAGATACAGAAGACCTCAGCGCTTGAGAGCTCGCTGAGGTTCATTCCCCATGTGTGTTCAGGCGTCTTCATCAATGTGTTGACAGGCTACCTTGTCTCGCGGGTCCACATTCAGAAGCTCGCCGTCATATCTGCCATAGTGACGGCGGCGTCTCCTGCGTTGATGGCCACTATGCCTATCAACTCTAACTACTGGTTCGCACCCTTCTGGGCCCTGGTGCTGTCGCCCATCAATCCAGATAGTCAGTGTGTCCCAAGCAGTATGTTCCATCCTATTTTGCTAACAGAAAATGGCAGCACTGTTCACAATTTCGAACCTTGTAATTTCGGACGCATTCCCTTCTGACCTTCAGTCGCTTGCTGGTGGGGTCTTCAGCGAGATCGGCCAATTTGGGAACTCTGTTGGCCTGGCCATAATCGCCGTTATCGCTAGGTCCGTCTCGGAGCAGTCAGATGCCACCACACACGAGGCCTGGCTCATGGTGGGCTTCAGGGCCGCCTTCTGGACAATCTTTGCCGGCTGTGTGGTTGTCATCCCTTTGAGCTTCTTTGGACTGCGAAAGGGGGGCCTAATCGGAAAGAAAAACCCCGAAGTGAGCCGGTGAAGAGGAGACATATCCTAGAGTAGATCAGATAATAGTCCCGGAGGCTCTACAGGGGTTAGATGACCATAACAAATCGAATTAGCCTTATAATACGTATAGCTATTATGAGGTACGATAGAATAGGTATAGGAACGCTGAGGTAAGCTAGCCTATAGGGTTTCCGCGCACCCTACCAAAGTCGGGCCGGCCTTAGGAAAGACGCCAGAATCAGCCGCGCTCTATTATAATTACCAATTTATACACATGGACTCGAAGCTAGGGATGTTAGCTACCCCTCTACTATTTTATATAGTATTTTACTATAATAGATTTAAAGGCCTAGGTAGCTCTTATAAATATTAGAATTAATATTGTAGATAGCTAATTATATAGTATACTTTTTTTTTTCCTGCGGAAAAGCTGCATTGCGCAACTATGCTATTGTAGGGGAGTTTTCTACTCAATGATAAACTGCATACATCTGAAGACCAGCACTGAAATTTCAACTGCACATGAAAAGAGTGGAACGCTTGACGTCGGCCCTGCATCCTATTAGCTTGTTGTTACCCAACAGCAAGGGATAGTATACTTATAGGTATACATATTCAACATCATGGCACGCGCTACGCCCTCTCTATGAGGCTCAGAACGTTGCGCCACGGCACGCGCCACGCCCTCTTTCATGAGGCTCGGGCCGTTGCCCTCGCAGTCATGCCGTGACGTGAGCCTCAGGCAATCACAGGCAATGGCTGCAACCAACAACCTTCTTGCGTTTCAAGGTATTCGGGACGAAATGCCTTTTTGTGTCACCTTTTTAGGTTATTCCGCGACTTTGACGACGCGATGGCTGCTACTCATTCGATAGGTATATATATTAGAAAGTATAGCTAAGAGTTCTCGCAGAGATAGCTAATTTGGGCCGGAAACCTCCGCCTCTAGCTTAACCTATCCCAGTATTTGTAGGGGTATTCAATTTTAGCGGACCCAAATACATATTGCTACGCTCGTTCCTCGCTCCGCAATTATGGTTGTTTTAAAAGGTTTTAATAGACGTTGAACTTGGTAGGGTGCTTGACGAAATATACAAACGTTGGTGCGACGCCGGTCTCCACTTAGCGCCGCCCGTGGCGTCAAACTCGGCCCAATCCTCTTATTAGGATGATCAATAACCATTCCTCCGATAAACTCGCCTCCAAAAGAATGGCAACCAACCCAGACTCTTTAGGGCTGAGACTCACTCTATATCGCAGGGCGGGACTGGGATTGAAACGTCTTCTTTCGATGCTTCAGCTCTATGTGCGCATTGGTGCGCACGGATGCGCTAGCGGGCTTTCAGGAATTTTGGATAGAGTTTGGTTTAGAAAGTCAAATCAGATCATGCCGCCTTGGCTTAAGGAGGATATCGGCCCGTAAAGAAGCACTGGTTAAGGGCAACAAAAGGCCACGCGCGAGGTGTTCAAATTAGCCGACCTTCCTTCAACCTCCTGCCTTCGATTTAGAGTGGGTTAACGGGCACAGGCTGATGGCGCCTGCCCCGCTACCGGTTCCTGCACTCTTCCCTCCGGGGGATGGAGCGAATCACACCTGGCCAGCACCGAACTTCGTCAATCCAGAGACTCGGAGTTGGACGGCGCCAGTATGCATCATGATACTCTTTATTATTTCGTCGGTGGTCTTCGCCGCTCGCATTTGGGCAAGGTTCCGCATCACGGGGACGCGGGGCTTAGATGATTGGCTTATTATCGCGTCGATGGTGCGTTATTCCCCATCAAAATCTACATCGGCGCTGATGCAGCTCCAGCCTGGGTTGCTTGGTCTAACGCTATCGACTGTTCTTGGGCTCCGTGTGTATGGCTTCCAGCTTCACATCTACGACCAAACACCAAGGACCAACATCACAATTCGCCAGGTAACTTTGAGATCCACAACTCGAGAAATACTACATTGACCTCACGGCTGCAGATCACGCTCGCAATGGAAACCATATACCTAGGTACAACAACCCTTACCAAAATCTCCATCCTGACGTTCTATCGGCGCATCGCCTCATCGCTCATTTCTCGGCCTATCATGATATTCATCTGGGCTTCAATCATCTTCGGTAAATCTTCCCGCTCTCTTCACCCCACTGGACCAGGCTGATACAGATGTAGTTGCGGCATATGGCATCTCGTCCATTTCGGTTATCATATTCACTTGCTGGCCAGTCGAGGCGTACTGGTACCGCTTCAGCACATGGTGGCTGGAGACACATACTTACAAATGCCATGACGAGCTTACAACTCTCGTCGTAGTAATCAGCATCAGCACGGCTCAAGATTTCATTGCATGCATCCTTCCCATATTCGCTATCCGTAAACTCCGCCTTCCACGCCGGCAGAAGTGGGCTTTGGCCGCTGTTTTTGGTATGGGTTTCCTGTAAGTTATCCACAACTTAAATTGCTAGAAGTGGATGCTGAGAGGAGAACTCATTTAGCACCTGCGCAACCGGAGCCCTCCGCGTCCACTATGCCCATCGCGTATACCATTACGTCCACTCGGGATCTCTAACATATGACATCTCGTGGGAAGCATTTGGTGCATGGATCGCCACGGCCGTTGAAGCTAATCTGGCTGTCATATGCGCTTCCGCTCCAGCCCTCAAAGTTTACTGTAGTTGCTTCGACTCAACGCGCCAAGAAGTTCGATCGTTTGGGTGGTACAATGACCGATCGCGTCCGATTTCGGCCTCCACGTGCTGGAGCAAAGGCGAAGGCTCAGTTAGATTGAAAAAATTGTTTTGCTGCTTCATAGAAGACGCCAGTGACAGAAGTTGTGGAAAGAGAACGGGGGCTTCAAACAAGACGAATGATTCGGGTATGGCTTTGGGATCGCGGACTATATTTGAGCGAGAGGATGAGCCTCAATATTGCGAATTCAATTCCGGGCGTAGAAAAGCTGGGAGCCCTGAAGACATTGAGTTACAGAGTCGAGACCAACAGATGCGGAGGGATAGGACGCCGTTAGCGATGAATCAGCCTGACCAGGTCCAGTTACTACGGCAATCTTAATAATGGAAAGGGGAGTTCGACCGCAAGTTCGGGCTCACCTCTGCCTAGTGAAAAGAGGTCCCATTAAATTCTACGATATGAAGAAAGTATTCACCAAGCCTATAAATTTCTCACGTGATCAAATTAAGATGGAAGCGAGGTTAATACATGGATAATAAGGCTTCGTCCCCTATTATTATATAACTTATATCGGTCTATATTAACTACTTTTACTCTCATTAAATATATCTTTAAAGGGGTTACTAGTTAATTTTGGAGGCGTGGTCAGACCCCGGCTGATCAAGAACCCTGTGCGCTAGCTTACGTGCGAATCCTCGCAGGCAGCCATCATCCGATGAACACACGTCATGTTGTCAGGCAACAACATCTTGCACATACCAGCATTGGAAATTTTCAACCTTCGACAGACCCAAAAGATACTTTGTGAACAAGCAAGCTACTATGAAGTTCTTTAATGCATTGGCTGCCCTCCCACTTTCAGTTCCGCTTAGCCAGGCCTTCTGGACCCGCCTCTACAGCCGAATCCAGCTGCAAGCCCCTGCCTGGTTGCGAATTCCTACTAGGACAAATCTGCCTTTGTTCATACACGATCTTCGTCACCCATGGATTGAACACAACATTCGGTGGCTGGAACGACGTCCAGACCCGATGAACGACCTTTGCGATCCAGACTCTGCTCTGCGTAATGGAGATGTAGAAGGCCGCGCCATACCCTCCGACCTCTTTTCTCGCCTGGACATTGACAATAATCGATATGGTATCAATCGAGAAGGATGGCCCAATATGCGAGATCGATTAGCAGAAATCCTTGCATGTCCGGCCGCTTTGCAACAAGTCACATATCTGTACATTGACGTCTATGTTTCAGATGGAGAATGGATGAATCCTGGTGAGAAGATTATAGAATCAATGGCTAACGCTCTCTCTGCAATGACAAATTTGAGGGTTCTACGCTGGGGGATTCCTTCTCTAGCCAACGAATATTTCAGCGAGGTCTTCGCACGACGAGGCCTCCAGTTACCTTCCATCGAGCACCTTGTCGTAGGCGCCTACGCCCAGCATATGGTCTCTGTCTGTCCACATCTGAAAAAGCTCGAAGGCGGAGGCTACGAGCATCACTGGAGTTGGGCTAATGGCCCTTTGGATCGGGATCATAATCCCGCGAAACTCTTGCTGCAAGAAGCATCGCGCGCACCCAGCATAACCAGCCTTTCTTTTCAGGATAGACGCCGTCATTGGGACAAGCAGCTTGTCCGCGGTAAGACTTAGTGGGCTTTCCGTTTTCCCAAGCTGACGGTATCCCAGATGTCATCGAAGCAATTCCAAATCTCACCAATTTGTCCATGCTGGGCGAGATCGCAAACAATAGATACGAGAGTAACCTCAGGGACGACTATCTCGATGATGGGTTCGGAATTATGGACGACAAAACCGAGATGTCCTCTTTTCCTTTAGTGCAGAGCACGCCGCCAGATTTCAAAGTAAGATTGTTCGTGAAGATTCTCTTATCAATTGCGACTCAGACCCTACAGACCCTATTACGAGAGCTCAAGGCAGCGCCCCATCTATCCCACCTCCGCGTTCCAGAAGCCTCGGAACTTGGTCTAGGCTTCGACGGCGGTGCCTGGTGCGGCAACGCATATTTTGGTCCTGGAGGTCGAGAGTACGGGCGGCAGGTTGAGAAAAGGGGTATCGAGGCTATTGAAAAGGCTGCTAAAATTGTGTTCGAGATACTACCTCATCTTCAAAGTTTGGAGGTTGGTGGAACTTCACCGCTAAGTATTATAAGAGATGAAGCGGGTAATTTGATAGATCTAAAGTGGGCGTGGACAGATAGGATGCAGGAATATCTGTATGAGGTTTGGCCGGAGCCGAAAAAGGGGACGTGGGAATACGACCATCACTGAGCGGCATAGGGAGTATTCCGCATTGAGAGTGAAGGCTCCAATTACGCTCTAGATGGACGTGAAATGCTGACGAAGCTATCCCCTCAACTCTTTAAACTCTTTACGTTTTCTTCATAGTCTTTTCTGTCCGCGATATTATGTTTAGCTCCGATATGAATCTTGAAACTCCCTGCAAGCAGCTAGGCTGTATCGTTCTATTCGAGAAGAATCATAAAAGATAAAGTTCTTAGTTGAAGCAATGTATGCAGTATAAGCACAGACTGTGTTGTGTATTATCCTTGATTCTAGAATGATTGATGTACTCTGCTCATAGCGGCAATGGGCTAAGGCCTGCGTAGCCTATATAATATGTCACCGCAGTGACTTCTAATAGATAATCAACGAGAGACAGGTTTATTTTACGTAGGCTAAATGTACAACGGGCTTTTACTACTAGGACTGGCAGAGCATTTACCTTAAACAGCACCGATATATAGGTACTACTAGATATAGTGTATCGTCTTAACGATTCGAACGCGAAGGCTGTTACTAGTATCACTTGACCCTTATTATCTACTATCACTAATTATCGTATCATGTACAAGGTGTGAGTATAGCAGCTTGTAAGATGCTTGACGCCGAGACTTTGGCTTGAAGAGTAGTCCAATTCTGAGTCCTTGGTTTCCTTCCTCAACTGGGTTGTTGTTCTTGCCTCTCTGAGGTCCCGTGTTTGCTTCATTGCTATTCTTCTTCTTCTTCTTCTTCTTCTTCTTCTTCTTCTTCTCAATCGGCCAGCGATGTACTTCAATGCCGCCATCCCCCTTTAACCAAAGAATACAGTTTCCAAAGCCCCAGAACCTGCCATAATCGTTTTCTAGATATTCAGTGTTGCCGTCATTGACGCCTGAATTTTCCCCGTCAACAAAGTTATAATAGCTTGATCGGCCATGTCCTGCAGCGGTCCAGCATCTGTATTTGGCGTTGGTAAGCTAAAGAAAGCCGAATGGGGTGGGTCTACCTGGCCTCGACTCCGACTAACGATGTGCGGCTAATGGTGAGGCCGTGTCAGAAGTCAGTCTTAGCTGACTCGTGCGAGTTTAGGAACGATGCTTAGGACGCTCTTGGATAGATTTGCTTTGTAAGGCTTCTTTTATCCGTCGTGGTTAATGGCGGAATGCGGTACTCTCCTGTGGAGCAATATCATGTATGTATGTAGCAATTTCTTTTCGCTTCCTGAAAAGTAAGTAAAATATCCTTATATAGCAATCTGTTGCAGCATGTGGTATAAAACGGCCCCGCTTACTCGATCTGCGTCTCTCGTCTTTACTCCGCGTTCAATAAGCTGGGACACAAGGATGCAACGCTCAAATATCATCCGCGATAAAATTAGGGTCCAGCAAAACCTATATAGAAACATCACGCCCAGAGATTAAGGGATAAGTTACGGAAACGGCTGAAAAACTACCGACGAAAGGCGAATGATCTATGGACCAAGAACCTTCCCACTCAACACCTACAATCTGCCAGCGCCCCGCCTCGAGCCACCCGAGCTCCTTCGCGACGAAGCAGAGCTCTTCCTATTCCCATGGCCCTTCCGATCGGGGTCAGGCACCCCAGCCAATGTCCTAAACTCCACAAACCCAGGATGCTTCCAAGCAGAGCCATGCACTCTCGGATCATCCGCCGGCTTCCCCTCCACAAACTTCCTCGCCCTACCCCAGCGACAGTACACCCATCCATGAACAAGAACTCTTGCCCTGATGCCCCTCTCTTCGTCATGATTCCCAGCATAAACAGGGTCCCAGATATCCGAGTCCCTTGTTTCCCATCCACCCTTGCGGTACGCAGTAATGCCGTCAAGAAGAGTGATCTGCGTCAATGGCTCGTCGCCTTTCGCTCTCTTCTTCTCAGTCTCTGTCGTTCCTTCCGGCCACACTGTGGCCTCTTCCCTTGGATGCATCGCCATCATCTCCCTCTTGTTGAACGCCTCCATGTACTTGCTCTGGAAGGTGTCTTCCTTGAACATGGGCGTGTGGTAGTACACAGTATGTGGGTCGAGACGCATTTGCAGGGAGAGGATGCCGGCTGTTGTGACGATGGAGGTTAGAGCTTCGAAGAAGGCGGTTGTTGGTATGAATATGTTGGTGAGGGTGAGGGGAAAGACGTGTGTGTAAATGGTGCTGATGATGGTTGATACGTGGAGTTTGAAGTTGGGCGGGAGATGCAGTGTATTACTGGGGGAGAGGAGGTGGTACTTGAGGTATTCTGCGTAGGCGGCATTGCGCGCGAAACCTTTGGTTAGGTTAGTTTGTCGTTCGACTTTTGTAAGAGGAGAATTGGTGGACCTACCATCTTCGTCCTGCATCTCCTCCTGAATTGCCCTCAGTTCCATCAACAGCTCATCATCCGCGCCAAAACAGGCATGCTGAAAGACTTGCTCCACCAACACGTTTCCAATGACTGCACATACCAAGGCCCTGCGTTTCTGCTCATCCCAGAACAACTCCCTCCATCCGTCCTCTCCTCCGGGGCCGCCACTTGCTACACAGCCAATCACCCTTGTCGTCTCTGGCTCCATTACACTGAAGACCTTTTGTAGCTCTCTCTTGTTACGAATAGCCTCATAGCTGAAGTGATTTCTGGCGAACCGCTCCATCTTGTCCATGATCCGCCACATGGTATCACGGATCTCAATGTCGCGGTATGCGTACTCTGGCTCCCCGAGCTCGGCTCTGATTTGGGAGGCTGCATCTTCAAGACTGGGCGTATCACGAACGATGCGGCGTGCCCGTACGTTTGGGGTTTCAGTCCAGGCTGAGTCGTTGGAGGTGCGACGGGAGGAGGGCACCGACGCTGGCGTGGGCATATATTCCAGGTCATACTCTGGTGCAGGGCTTGTTTGGTGTTCTTGGATGTGTTGCGATGAGGATGCATGATGCTCGATCTGGGCCTGGACTTCTTCGACATCGTCCCTTGCATGCTCTAGATCTATCCTCGCATGTTCGAGAATAGAAGTCGCTCCGGGAAAGGCACCTGTCATATCCACCTTGTCGGTTTTTTGGATAGCTTCCTGCAAGCCTCCCACAACATCACCCAACTGTTCTCCCAGTTTGTCCAGGAATATCAGCCTTCCAGCCCTCACTCTCTCCGGGCTTGCCGGCTTCGCTGGACTACCTCTTCTCACTGGCGCCTTCTTTTTATTAAACGTAGAGAAACGGCGTTGTGGTTCGGGTTCGAACTCCGAATCAGCATCGGAGTCTAGGACGAGAGTGTTTGCGCCCGCGCCGAGAAGTCCCGCTTTGGAGGTCCGTCGCTCTGCTGCGCCCTCCCAAAAGTCAGAGCTTGCATAGTCTTCTGGGGTGAAGTAAGGTCGTGGTGGCTCAGAGTAGCGGCGGGCTTTGGATGTGCGGTGGAGCTCCTCGCTCGCCTTGCGCTTTCCGCGGAGGTTGGTGGGAATATAGTCATCCCCATCAGTGTCTTCTATGCCTATGAGGTTATCGCGAATTTGGCGGAAGGTGCGGAACACGGTATCCATGGCTGATAGCTGTGTATGAGGCACTGTTTGTAGCGAGGAAAATTGGCGGCCTTGAAATGTAAACGACGGTCGTGAAAATCTCAATGCTTGAGATATGAGGAATGCAAACAGGGGCTTCGGAAGTCTTCTCAGACAAATTATCTTGCTTTGAAAGATTTTTGTGTTTGATTCGGTTTTTAGACTGCTTTGTCCATAGCTGCCGCATGCGGCGATGTGCATGAGTGACCGGAACGGGTATGTTTGCAAACGAACGAACGGAAGCAAGGCATCGCAAAAGAGAAAAGAAAATCAAACCCAATACAAGAAGTTTTCCTATGCTAATACATAGAGGACAATACAATAGCTCGATAAGTGCATTCCATACCATATGACTAAGCACCATGTGCGACCTTAACGCAAGTGCACATACAGCCTATCGTAACGCTATCTGGTTGTATATAAGCCAAGTCAGGTGGCATCAAAGGTTTGGGATATATAGAGGTGCGATCAGCCTAGAAAGCTGATCGCGAGGCCAAACGATGTAGGAGAGGATAGCACCGGAATATAACATTAGCGTTCGTAGGAGGGGCATATACCATCGCAAGCAACATCCACACGAATTAGTCGCCCAAGTCCGCTGACTGCGGCACGATAATTGCTGATCCCGAAACGCTTTCAGACCCCATCGGTGTCCCCGGGGACGAGCCTAATGGAGGTAATCAAACGCGCGAAAGTGACCCCTCAGCTGCGACTTGTATCGCCAATCAGATAGCCTTCACCGCCTGCTACGTCCTTGAGAGTCGGTCAAGCAAGGTAAATCTGCGTCGTTGCTTGATCCCCAAACCAAGGCTCAACGGTGGTAATCACGCCCATGCCTAGTCGTTGGAACCTACCCAGATCGTCCTCTGACCCTGGTACTAACAACACCCACTCTCGATAGAGCCTTCTGCTCACGGCTTCTATCGTATTCCTCTTTGATAGCGTCTTTTTCATGAGTAGTATGCAGCGTAAGCCAATATTGGGGGTGTCAGGTTCGTCGAGGAGCGCCCAACCAATCACTGCGCCGTCTTCGCCGCGTATGTAACGCTTTTGGTTATCGGGTGGGGTTCCATGAAGCACCTTTAGAGGTGCAAGTACTTCTTCTGATGTAGCATTCTTCCACTCTTGTTGCTCCGTAAATGGTGCGAGTTTTGGTATCCGTTTGAGAGCGCCACCAATAACCAAGGTCTTGCTGCCCTCATCAAAGTGGAGTTTAATACATGGCTTAGGTTCACCGGTAATACCGCTAATGTTGTTAAAGAGAATGCTGCACATGGTGCTCGCCCACGTCCAGGTCGGGGGGTTTATTCCACTCTTCGCTCGCTGTGCAGGCTTGAGACAATACCAAAGCAAATGCATGGGCATGTCATGATTCCACAGCCCAAGGCAGTATACACTACCTTCCCTTTGCTTACCAACCTCCGAACGGACGCCTTCTAGAGCGGTAAGTCGGTCGCTAGGCTTGGTAAATAGGCGAGCTGCATGCTTTTCAACAATGACTCTCCATCGGGGATTTCGGCATGTGGTGTGGAACGAACTGCCTGTCTCGCGTTGATTGATTTTTCTGCATGACCAGATAAGGTTGCTGGGCGTGTAGAAGATGATTCGGCGGGACATCAGTAACTCCTCGGTCGCATTAGCATGAGATGCAAGCGGGCTATGTTCGGGCAGGACCCGAAATTTATCGTTAGGTTCGAAGCCCGCAAATATAGAGCCTTCGGGCTCGCCGGTGCGAGAAACGTGCTTGAGCTCGATGTCTGGTGGCAACTCTGGACGCTGGTAGAAACAAGGCTCGCTGGTATTGGTCGCATGAGAGGCGGCAATGGCAAGGCGGGCACTTTGAAACACAGCACCCTTGCGCGATAATTCGTGGAGACAATCAGCATCAGAGTCTTGAACAATACATAGCGAATCGATCCAGATGTATTCAAAACCAAGACGATGTGTGGCGGAGATGGCGTCTTGATAGGTTTTTGGTAATGCCTCCCAGGGAATGCCGGCAATGTAACTCTTCAGCGTGGTCTGGGTCGTCATAAGCGGAGGACTATCGGCGGGATTTCCCCAGCAATGGCTCAACGCCACATAATGCCCAGTCTCGCCATTGGTTTCAATAAGACGCGGGCATATTGCCTCATTGGGACTACCGATGTGGATGATACGTGTAGGCAAAATTGGAGGCGAGGATTCGTCGATTTCGGCCTTGGAAAGAGCCTTTTTGCAGGCATCATGCTTAGCCAGACAATCACTCATCCACCTGTTGATGAGGCTATAAGCCTCCGGCGAGTCCGAGGATGGTAAAGGTGGACGACCGATGATATCGCAGCTGAGAGCGGCTGGGGTACCTAGTAAGTCAAGTTAGTACTGCGTGTGGGGTCGGGATTGGCCTCTATGTCTCATTGAACAGTCTCTAGTGAGTATGGGGGCTTTTAAGGCTGCTAGGCTGAGCATTCTCCCGAAGACATCACCCCACTTTGCTGTTGGACGTGAGAAAGGATGCAAACAATACCTGGTAGAGCGAATAGTCTGACATGGCCTAACATGAAACCGTGCTCGATAGGCACTAATACCCTGATGCCGTATACGTAGGCGGCCTCCGCTACTTCTTCCCCCGGAAACGCCGGTGGGCCATCGCGCGGAACGGATGGCCGCAGGTAGATTGGATCGTCGATTAGGTGTTGCTGGAGCTGAGCTATATCTCGCTCGCGAAGTACGTCGGACATGCCTGCAGATGTATAGCGTTGTGGCGATCCTCTCGATAGGTCTTCCTGGGTCGCTGTCCGGCGTGCTGGGCTGTCATCTCCACGCTGGGCAACATGTGGCGGTGTGTGGCTACCACACCCTTCCAAAATGGCGTATAGAATCAGCCGGCACATGGAGCAACTCGCAGCTGATTGTGGTAGCGCTCTGGCGTCAGGGAGGTGTACCATGCCTCTGGGTTTTGACTGGCCATTACTCTGTCCCCACCAATCTGGGAGAACGTCCAGTTCGCATGTTAGATTCGGTATATTGATCGTCTGACAAGCCGAGCAGAGGGCCGTCGTGGTAGGGGTAGTGGCGTCGCTTTCGCCGAATCCGGGTGGTGAAGCCATAGTCTCGGTATGTGGTCTTACAAAGCCCGACAACGTTCAGGGGTGAGTACGTCGAAGCGGAGGTCCCGAGTCATGGATTTCCGGCGTGGATGGATGGGGTTTCATTTTGCTAGCTGCCTATAGCTGAGCGCCCTTTAGTTGACCATAGTTGTGGCCCGTGCGGAAATTGGCCAATCACAGTCCAGTGCCGGGTTTAGTGAACTCTCAAGAAGGAGCTCTACCACTGCCCCTATGCCAGCCCCCACACCCGCGCAGAGGTTCACCGTCGTTCTTCGGCCATTGTATGGATCACCTATTCGGTTTGCCTTCAAGGGGTGGCACCTAGTAGCCGTTTCCATGGGTAGCGAAGGGCGGCGAGGAAGCGGGTTGCAGCAGAGGCTGCGGTGCTGCCCCGACCGGTGGTAGGAGCCAGACTGAAACGAGGGGCTCTCATTCGGCTGCAGAAAATTATGATATCTCCACCAGCCGCTGGGCAGGATCCAGGGCACTGGATGGGTGCGGCGCCTTGCACGACCGAACTGCTTTCTGGAAGGGACGTCGATTGCAGACGGACTCTGGGCGAGCGTGAGGCAGCGATTCCGGTAGACGTCGAAGGCTGTGGAGTGTCAGTAAGGCGCTGGTAGAGACATGCCAACGCGAGATGCTTACGTGGTCTTATTGGCCGGCGTCCGCCACAGCATGGAGCAGCCTATTCCCACCATTCCCAGCGCTCCCACGGCCGCGGACCAGCCCCGAACTTGGTGGTGCTCGAGCGCAGGGCGGCATCACAGGCTGAAGCTGGGGGTGAGCTGCTCAGGGGACAGCCCTTGTGTCGGCCATGTGTGTTGGGGCGTCGCAGGCAATAGAAGCGAGCGTGGGCAGGGCCGGATGCGAGTGGTTGCAGGCGGCGCGGCATGATGACGATCATCTCCCCCGGGTCGACGCTTCGATGCTTCTAGCGGCTGGGCAAGGCCTGCGAGCGGCGATTCAGCCTGGAGATTTGCCGCGGCCGTGCTCTGCGGTGATCACCCCAGGTGCTGGCTGCTGGGTACCGTGTGCATCGGCGGGCGAGCAGCGATGCGGCGGTGGATGAAAAGACCACGGCGGAGCGCCTGACGAGAACCGTCTCAACACGCCAGCGCCGGCATGGAGTGTCTTCCAAGGCGGAGCAACGAGAGGACGCCCAAAACCGCCACCATGACAAGGCGCGCTGCTGAGTGGCCGGCTCTTTGCGCAGCTCCCCAAGCGTCGTCGCCGCTTTGCCCCCTTGGGCCCCAAAGCCGGCGTCAGTGTTCCTACCAGCGCCTTGGAACGCAGCCATCGCGCGCCCGTTCTGCCCGTGCATGCGAGACGGCGGCCTGTGCGCTGGCCGGCCTTATAGTATCGAGGGCCCGCATCTGGGAGCGTCGTCTCAGGCCAGCTCAGCACCACCGTCGGATAGCCATCATCGTTGCAGACGAGCTCTTAGCTGCTGCCATGGACTTCAGTCATTTTTCTTTCGATGCAGCGTCCCGGCGTGCCGTCGAGCATGACGCCGACCGTGCTGCCATGGACGTCTCGCCCACGTCCACCCGCCTTCCGCCTCTACCTGCACGACTGCCAACACCACCGCCTTGCTCCATGGGCGATCTGGCACAGATACTTGACCAACAAAGCCTACGCATCGCCGTCGTCCCCGCGCACAAGCCCGCCGACGAGCCGCTCACGCCGCCGGGCGACGACGTTACGTTTGCCACCGCACTACCAGAGCCGCGTCCGCAGCTATCGCTCTCGACCTCACGCCTGAACTCTGCAACGCTCAGGATGCAACGCCAGGCCAACGTGCGCATGCAGAGCTCGTCGTCCCACATCAAAGACATCTCCGCATTGGTAGTGAAGATGATCGAGGCCGAGGACCAGTGCAACATCTGCGAGCAGAAGCCCTCGATGCCGCCCTCTCCCGTATCAGAAGACGAAGGCATCAGCATGGACTACACCGCTGCGAACCCAAAGGCAGCACTACGCTCAACACTGGCATTCCACCGCGCCGGCGACCGCCTCGACGGCTGCACGAGGGTAGCGAAGCACACGCGGATGCGAAGACGAACGCAGATGACGAAGAGCCTGTCCAAGTAATCTACCTACACACATTTAATATCTAATAGCATTGCGAGGGCGTTTGGGCGGCTGGACTGGTCCTGTTATATACCACTGCTTTACTGGGGACCGACGCGGTCTAGACAACAAAATGGGACACATGGGAGATATCGGATTGGGGACATGGATGCATCTCGGTTGGGTCGGTAGATGTCGAGTCTGTCTCTAGAAGCGCTCCCTCTATGGTAGAGCCTGGCATCGGGTGCGAGAAGCCTCATCGCTCTCGCAGCCATCACTGTATAGTTGCTAATACAAAATGCAACGCGCTTTACGAGCACTACAAGCTTAATTTGCCCTGATCCGTGACCAACGCGATAGCTGTCATGGTGAGCTGACATCGGATGGATCAACCTTGAGTCCTGAGCGACGTGTCACCCACGTGACCGCGTTCCGCGACCCTGGCCCCGGGATCCCCGGGACCCGCGTCGGACTTTTTGCATCCCCAAGTGTTTCCCGCTCCATCTCACCACCACATACAACCTCGCCATGTCCATCCGACGCGCCTCCACGCAGCTCCTAGCGCAGCGCTCCGTCCACATCCGCATTGTACCCCGCCCCGCCAACATCGGCGAGAGCCGCGAGATCTTCCGCATCTTGCAGCGCTTCGGCGAGATGACAATGTACAAGCACCTTCGGGTTGGTGTCCCCAGCCCCCGCATACCAAACTCGCCGGCCGCCTGCCCCAACTCCGACACCGATACCGTCATCCGAGTAAGATTCTCAATGGGACTATGTTGCTGATAGGTCGGTAGTACGAATATCACAACCCCGCCGACAACATTGCGCTCGCTATCTATCGAGAGACGGAGTCGGCTCAACAAGCGATCAAGAATTCGCCGTTGCGGTTCTCGATTGATATACTAGTAAAAGGGAATGAGGGAGAGGGGCAGATGGCAGAGGAAGTGGAAGAGGCAGACCCGATCGTACCGCAGACACCCAGCAAAGACGGCATCGACGAGATCCTCCGACCCAGCGCCCTCATGAACCGCACCCCCACCAGCGCTCCCGCCGACCCCTTCTCCGCCGCACCCAAGCCAACAAACCCTCTCCACCCAACACCCACCTCCCCCCCACCGATGCCATTCGCTCCCAACTCCGCCACAAACCCCCACACAACCTACAAGAAGTACTTCCAAGTTACCATTGACCGCTCGCGCGTCATTCACCAAGACTTCGTCGAACGTCAACCCTTTTGGAAAGATTTCACTCCCATGAAGAGCATGGCGCAAGAGGATTTGGCCAAAAAAGTACCGCATATAGGATTGAGCGATGTGAGCAAGAGACCGCCGCATGCGCATCGCACGCCGAACCGAGTGCTGAAAAAGATGAGCTATGATGTGGAGAATACGATGCCGAGACTCGTAGAAATGTGGGAGGAGGCGGGGAGGGAGAAGACGGAGGGAGATAGGTTGCCCTAGGTGGGGTGGATGTTGGCCATTAGATTCAAGAAGGGAAGATTTGGCTTACAGTCTACAGGCGTCTTCATGAGCCGCCACTCTCAGCGTCGCCCGCATGGTTACCAATGTGTGGGGTTGTCCGGCCAGCCGCCCAACTCACTCTCTGCTCGAAGTGAAGTATCTGCTCGCCAAAGCGATGTATCATGCTGGCTTGTTGGTGTACTGCCTCAAAGCATATGCCGGGACCCGTCACGCCACGGTTTTCCGAAGTTGTGGAGGACTTCCCACAGGTGAAAGCTTCAAAAACATGAGGAACAGCACATTCAAGAGAGTTGCAAGACGCATATATGTCAATGGCTGCAGGCGATTATACCCTTTCGCAAGTTGGTGTAGCCATATCTAAGAAGGGGTTGTGCGTCGGTAAACTCCAAGACAACGGCCATTTTCCGATTCGAACATATCTAAACGCTCCAAATACTAGACGTTCCTCGAGTCTCGGGAGGGTGTGGATAAGTTCGACCATGTACCGGGGAGAAAGTATCTCTACAACAAGTCTTCTCAACAACTTTTCGTCTCACACCACTCTATATGCTTCTAGCTAGAATGGGTTCATATCGCTTGTCTACCAATTCGTAAAAGCGACTACAAATTCAGTTTGTACATACTTGATATTATATATCACCTTCAAAGGACCTCATTTCTTATTCTTCAAAAATGCATATACTGTTCAATGAGTCACCGTATAAACCGGACCAATTTCCATCTACTCCATCCACCTCGTCGAGGACCGGAAGCTAAGCGGAAGGCCCCTGAGGAACTCGTACCATTCTCCCTGCACTTCGTCTATAGGGATGACTTCATTGCGTGGAAGGCGATTTCGTTCTATGGCTGGAGGCCGAACGGAAGAATAGGGCTCGTTCGCCAGCGGCCGAGTGGGAACGGTCTTGGTAACAGGTGATTGCATAGACGGCAAGGGGGAGCTAGCTACGGATCGGATTCGCTTTGGTGAGGAAGGACGAGCTGGGTGCGAGGGTGTTTGTTTTCGTGGTCGCTACTAGCCATCGATTTGCTTTCTTCAGCGAGTGGAGAAACTATTGGAGGAAGAGTAGAAGGCTCTGAGTATCTAGCTAGAGATGCAGAGATGTACCATTCCTCTATCGTCTGAGCCGTAGCGATGTTGCAATGCGGAGTCGAAGATTGCGCGGCATTTGGGTGGTGGTGGTGGGTAAGTTTTGTTAACGAGTTGGTGCGGTAGAGCAAGGTTGAGGTGTTGGTGGGGTACTGGGGCTTCTGCTTAGACATATACATATACATATATATTGGAGGTCTTTCGTTGTCGTTAACTGTACCGGTCGTTGTTGTCGTGTCTGACTTGTTGTGACGGCAAGCGCCCCTCCATTTCGTCTCGTACGTATTGTAGCTATTTTTTTGCGGGGCTTTCGTGAGCGTCTTTTTTTAGGGGGTGTTATTGATGGTTGTTGGTATGTGCATCAAGCTAGGAACCAGCCGGCTGTGACGCTGCCTTCACACTCTACAATGCAAGTATGCTAGATTTTGCTGATATATGCTTCGTCATATGGATTAAAAGGAAAGTGGTCTTGTCCCAAAGGGCGAATTATTTAGTATAGCTAGAAGCCCATTTTAAATACAGCAGGTCAGCAACATCGACAGAATGGATATGAAACGAAGCGCGCCTACACTCTCGGAGGATAGCAACATGCACGCTGCATTTTATGTTGCTTACTATCAGCTCAGAAGATTCAAGGCCTCGATCTCTAAACACCTTGAACACTGTGTTAAAAGCTGGAGTCGGTGCAATCGGACCAACGATGGGCCCGGTGCCGAATAGCTGTTCAGCAAGGAGCATGCGTAGCAGCATCCTTTAGAGTTCCGCTAGCTGCCCATTCGTTGCCAGTCCTATGCTTATCATCATGTCTACCTAGGTGTCGAACTATTACGCCTCCAAGCCACTATCGCATCTCCATGCGCCGCCACGAGATATGAGCACCTTGCAGCAATGTGCAATACGAGCGGTTTAGAAGATAGTGAGGGTATAGGCTTTGAATGCGATGTTTAGCGCGCAGGATTGCAGAGATTCTGATACGCCGGAATACACGCTAAGAGCAATGCAGCTTTTCACCGCTATTGTTCCCCGTGGAAATAGAAAAATATCAGAGCTTCTGAAATGTACATGAAGAGCAGGTGCAACCAGTCTTTGGCTTTTCGTCCTGATGCTAAAAAGAGGAGGGAGTGGATGCATCCACCTCTACGAGAGAAAGCCTAGCGGCGAAGTGTGTGGAAATTAAAGGGTTAGCGAGGGAGGAGACTTCGCCTGCTCAGACGACGATGAGGTAGCTTAGCTGTTGCTTGAAAATGATCAGGTGGTATTTGCCTGTACAGATTCATGCGATGGTTTACCTTAGATCGGTCGGAGTCGGTCTTAGATTCTGCGAGTTCGTCTTGAAGGTTGTGGCATGGTGTGGATATGAAAGGTTGCACGGTGGGTGAAGTGTGGCTAATGTATGAGCCTCCGTGCTTCGTAGCATCTCGATTTTACACTGTTACACTGCTACCTCTTTTTGGGCCTGATGACTTAATCAAATCGGGTCTAGATATCCCGATATCCGTTTGCATGCCTTTCATGGAGTTCTTGCAGTAGTGTGTTCAGTGCAAGCCACAAGCTGGCCAGCCAATCCAGCACAACGATTGTAGGAGGGAAAAAGAAAATCGGGCGTACCAGCCCTGCAGGGACGGTAACTAACTGCGTTTCGATTGCCGACTGCGAACAAGTGTATGTACGAGCCTTCGAAATTGGTGTGGAAAGGAAATGAAGCTGGGAGATGGCTTTGCCATGCTCCCCCCCTTTCCAATGCACCATGGGTCATGCATATGCGTCGTAAACAACTTGGGGGCTGGCACCTCCTTCTGGACCGCACCTTTGTTCTGGGCATTTGCGGCGCCTAGCATTTTAAACAACACCCCTCCGTTTGCTGCCCCATGTTTGAGTCTGGCTTGCTTCGAGTTGTACAACCCGCTATCCATGCTTGTCCAGCGCTTCGCCTTTGAATCTAAGGCGCAAGGCAAAACGACGTCAAATACGTCCTGAATCATCATCGGCAACCGAGTAGTGCCGACGATGTCCGGCTCGGCGCAAAGGATGCCCTGCCCTTCCATGAACGTTGGTCGTTCCTCGGAGGCAGCCCGTAGTCAGCGATTGAGCTAGACACCAGTATTCGCTGTCGATCAAATGATCGCCTATGAACTGCAAGGCACGACTCGTTGAGAAATGCTTGTGGGGAACTTTTCCGGTCACTATTAATAGTTTACCGGTTTTCGTTGACATGATTAATATCGCTATTACAGGGATTATGCGCTTGCCTTGCCGCTGTCTTCAGCCTTAATACCTCGTACGCCTACTTGTTGAATATAATGCTATCAAATGATAGAAGACTTCTGTGCGAAATAGTCGTAGAGGATACATCTATGAAGCTCCTACTTCACTATGAGTCGAATGCAATATTATCGCAGCTTGGAGTTGGAGTGTTCACGAGAGCGCTCAGCCTTGTTATCTCCCCCGCGCTACATGCACTTAATATTGGCCCCAACCTACATTAGCGGATTAGAGTCGTTTCGGACTTCACGCGAAAGCGTCTGATTGGGTCAGTTCAGTTCCGTACCCTGCCTACTTCCCTTGGCGCCGCCGATCCACTCGCGTTCCTCGTGTTCTGGACCGAAACTGCCAACGACTGCGTAAACATTCATGCCGTACTCTGCAAGTTTTACGAGTGGCTTGCAGTTACGAATCTTACTGGTGAATTACGTGAGATCATATATTGCTCTATGATTCACAACAGCAGGCGGAAATTTGGGACGGCTGGTAAAGGAAGAATCCTGGTAGCGGACGGTGCATGGCCGCGCCTGTATATCTTTCCTTCGCCTCTCTGGAATTTCAAGAGCACCATTCACCTGTTTCCACTGCGGATATTCGTGCCTAAGACCCCTCACTCGTTCTGATTTGGAAAGTCTCGCAACAATGTCACCTTCGTTCTTCTCCATGCGTTCCATCCTACTTCTCGGTGCTCTTTGGAGCTCGGTTTCTGTTGAAGCAGCTCATTCTCTTGGGAAAAGAGACGCACTCTCCCCGCGTCAAGCCTGCCTGAATCCTTCATGGATCTCAGTGTGCCCAGGTTGGTCTTCAATGAGTAGTATCCTATAAACAAGTCTAAATTATACTACCAGGGGCCTTCCCTTGCATTCCTCCCGGGGGTATCTGCTGCTCGGACGACACCTACGTCATGCCCCCATATACGTGCTCTGATGGAACCGATCCCATCGCGACGGCGATCGTCTCTGATACCGCCTCCACGACGACAGAGATAGATATCACAACTACTGCGGCCGTTACGACCCTTCCGTCCGAGGTCGACTACGTCTGGTTCACCTGGACCATCACGTACTATTACTACTATTACTACTACACATACTTCGATCTCTCGGCCGAACTGACATCCACGAGAACGACCTCTTACACCACCGTTTCTCTCACTGCAACGGATGAGGTGGAGGCCAGCTCTTTGTATCTTTCTCTGAGCTCGTCGCTCTCCCACTTCACCCCAACACAGACGAGCACGCCTACTTCCGGCTCAGAGCCTGTCGCGCCTTCGACGACAGCCATCTCCGCCTACCCAACGGCTCCTACGGGAAACTCTACTCTCCCTACGAGCAGCGCTCCCCCCGTTCCCTTCACCGGAGCTGCCACTAGCCTCCGCGCCGGCACATCGTCATATTTCGGCAACGTCTTCGTCTTTGCGATGGGAGCCTTTATGGTGGTACCGGGCCTGTTGATGCTCTGGCTTTGAGCGTGATGACGGGAAGCATGCTCTACTTGCAGTGCCTGGTACAGTGTCATAATCGGGAGTCAAAAGTGCTCGTATGGTTGGAATCTTCAGGACCAATTAATTGTAATTCGATTTGCTTCACCCGCTGATATAGTAATACAATACAACTTGCACTTATGCTATGTGCGATATCATTAACTATCCGTCCTGCTGATATCTTGCAATTATTTCGGATATGAGCTTTCTCTTTTTTTTATTTCTCTCTTCAATTATTTACTTCCCTTGCTCCCTCGTTCAGTCCTATAAAGACATCCTTCTTAGGCTCCTTTCACAAATGCTCACGTAGATGTATCCTTGTCCGTCATATTTAAGGTTATACAGATATCTAACCTTTCCTATTTTGGTACAGCTCTTGAACCTGTACGCGTATCTCTAGATCGAGCAATTGGTTTCGGCGTCAGGAAGTTACAATTCGAAACATCCTAGGCGCACTGATGGTCGCAACGACTACGGAAGGGCACAACTAGCTGCCGAGATATGCCGGAGGAGGTCTGGTTCTCAGTCGGCACACTTTCACTCGCATTTTATACGTTTCGCACTCGGTGTCCTTATTGGTTGCGTTTTGTATGAAGATATAATGTGTTAGTCCACGTCAACTCCCCCACAACATCACCATTCTCCCGTTTGCATACAGATATGTTCTAGCTAAACTACCAGACGCGAGCATTCAAATAACTAGGTTACTAATGACTACAATGTTTGTGTTAACTCTGTTGCGAGGTCCAGTTTGAACTCTGAATCCATATGTTCCCTCTTCCTCAATCTAGCTCAGAATTATGCGGCATGTTTGCTCCCTAGGTCTAGCAAGCAAGGAACGCCGAACTCCTAGAAGTTCATAGTGCCGCCAGCATTGTTGAAATTCCCTTGGAGTGATTTGCCTCCACTCTGCGTCTGTATGTTCCCATTGAACACGTTGGCACCTTGATAGACACTCGAACCGTGTGGGCTATGGTCCTCCACCCTAGGTGGTTCCTCGATGTATCGCGGCTCTGGTGGTGGAGGCGGTCTAGGGTATCGCATTCCCTGTTCATATGGTGAATATCGGGGTGTGTAAGAGCCTGGGGGCGGAGACACTAGTACCCCGTCTGGTGCATACTGTGCGGGCCATGGCGGTGACGATGCGTACTGTCCGGAGAAACTAGGCGGCGCATGGCCATACTGATTCGGAGCTGTTGTGTATGGCGCAGGGCTTGTGCTATGAGAGATCGCGGGGTAGGGTGTTGCTTCATAGCGAGCGTGCATGCTGTACGCATTCCTTGGGTCCGCAGCATGATTGCCCGAGTAGGCTCCCGTAAGCGGATAGATCGGTGGTTCGTTTGGATTGGTCGCCGGTTCTGGACGTATTCTGAGCAGAATCAGCATGTGGATACTTTACTGCTAGGAGGTGACAAACCCTGCCGCGTTGTGGCGCTTCTGAATTGTTTTGACCCAACGTCGAAGCTCGCCACTGACTGAGCGGTAGCCGGGGTCCGTAGCGCTGCTGAACTTGGTCATCTGAAATTAAAGGCACATACTTAGTGAAGCTCTATGGAGTATTGATCCTGAACTACGACTCCGTAGCAAGCATCAGGTGTTGAAATACTCACATCCATATGATTCGCGTGGATACCAATATAATTATATGATGGGAGGATAGCGGAATGTTTTGGGACGATCTGTATGTAGTTTCAGCAATATTGAGTCAGATATCATTGATATGAAACTTACCTCGCCCACTCCTCTGACAGGCAGCTCCTCGTAGAAACAAGTGATATCCAATGATTTTCTGGTTTCTCTGGCCAAATTTCTAAGCATTCCATGGAACTCGCGTTGAACTCGAGCAAGGACCTCGGAGTTAGGCCGGAGTACATTGACGAGGTCCACATTGGCGGTTTTGACAGCATTGATCAGGCTTCCAGCAATTCCTCCCCACTGCGCAAGATCAGAGCCGCAGTGTGGCGTTCCAAGGAAACATATTCCAACCACGCTGTGAATGACATCCTGCAAATGAAGCTCTGGGCTGTTCTTCGAGTAGAGAAGCGCATCCTGATCAGTTAGAGGTACAAGGTCAGCGCGGCTCTCCACAGTAAAAACAAAGAAGAATTATAATATGTAACCACGGCCTAATATGGGAACCACACTACTATCGCTTTGTGGTTGGTTACAAGCTGGGCATCTTAGGGACATACCTCAGTCACTAGTCCTCCCAGACTGTGAGCCACGAACACGATGGGTCGGCCCTCTGTGTCTGTTCGCTCTCGGATTTGTGTGAGAGCATTAATGAGATTTGCTGCGTGCTCTCCAATGCGATTTTGCGATGCCATAGCCCAGAAATGAGCAATGTCTGCGTCATAGCCATAGGTAAAGATTCTGGTGTGTGGGAGGTCGCTGGGTAGGAGGTCTTCAGGCCAAAACGTATTGCTGGATTTGGACGTCCATGTCGTGCTGCGGTTCCCAGTAAGGCCGTGTACAAAAACAACGCTAGAAAAGCTCGTAAGTAGTAGTCCTTCAGCTTTGGGCTCATAGCAAATATGGTCTCGCCCGTCAATGTCGAAGTACCATCTCATCGGACGCTACACGTGATCGACAGTACTGTGAACAGCTATACAGCTCTATTATCGTGTATAAGGCGTGGGTAGCACCTCTAGTGGTAAAAACTCCTACCGTGTTTCGTGCGAACCTTAAAAAGAGACTCCTACCATACAGTCCAAAGAAATAGGAATAGGGTCAAATGGTAGTGGGATTGATAGAGCTCTGCAAAGCTCTATAGGAACTGGTAGAAGGGGATTTGTGTAGGACTTGAGATGTGGGAGAAGGGTTGCGCTGGACGTACTCTGCTATAGCCTGATCAGTATCGTGGCAGATCTCTAGACCGTACACGCCCTTGGTAGTAAAGTTTTCATCAGTCTCATTTGGAGCTGACTGTGCTTGAACGGTGCTCCAAGGCCAGTGGGACATTATGGTCAAACAATCTTCAGAAACAAAGGCAAAAAACAGAAACTTTAGGGACGAAGAAGACAAACGGCGCATCAGCTGAGAAGATGATTCCTCGCTCGCTACGGGTTTAGCCTAGACTTTGGGTAATGCGCCACCGTATTATTACGCCCAGTCCCTAGAGAAGGCTGAGTTTTCGATTCGACAACCAATAATACGGCCCCCCCCCCCCCCTACAAATTTCTTTTCAAGAAGAATAGAGTCACAATACCGGATTATGAGGTTATTTAAAAAAAAATCTGTTTTCCGGAGTGGGTCCCTGTTTTGAAAAGCGTCTACCTCTATTACGCTCAGTCTAAAACTACTATAGACCCTATTCTCTGAAATGTACACTGGGCGTGACCCAGAGTATGTGGTATTGCTTTTAGGGTTAAAATACGTGGCTGAAACGGAAACCTGCTTTTGGCGACGCCGACATGTCGGCTAATTACCTTATGCATTATGATTCGCCAGCCTTGCATCACACCCTGTATTCTGTAACACCTCCCTCCTCAGCTGTTCCAAATTTATCGAGGGTTAACTCTGAAGATTTTGGACATACCCCGCGAGTACAGCCCATTGCCCATCGGCTCCGCCGTCGCCTTGTCACCTTTTCAAATTCATGTCCAGAGAGCGCAACTCTTTCGAAGCTTTCCCCCGATAATAACCGAATATGGCTTCGTCGGCGAAGCACTACCTCCAGCAGGCAGGCAACATATTTCATGGTTCGATGCAGGGCGGTGATGGCGGCGTCCTGTTCGCCGGCAACGTGAACAACCATGGCGGTACCATGAATATCCGTAAGCGCACACACTGTTTCAATGCTGTATGTTTCCACGTCGGAGTGTAACTGTAGGGTTTCCTTTGAGCAGGGTTATTATCCTGTTCTCTGCCTATATCTGCTTTGAGGACCCCTGATTTTACCCTCAGACGTGGTAACTTACAAAAGAGATGTATCTCGAATGGCTTGACCTAACGATATTTAGAAACATACATGAAAAGTCTGGAAGAGCGTTTGAGGGAATGTCGCACGGCACTGCACCTCGGCTGGACGGATCCCTACGAAGATCGTGCCAAGATCATCTCTGTCAAAACTAAAAGAGGGCGGATTATTACGGCCCACTGCGAATGGATTATCAGCCATCCATTGTACAAAGCATGGGAGAATACTCGCACTCCTTCTCAGCTGCTCTGGATTACCAGCACGGAGGAACGCGGCAAGACCATGATGGCGATCCATCTCAGTAAGGAGCTGGAAAAGCTTGCCAGAACTACCACAGCGACTACGGTTCTTTACTTCTTCATTGAAAGACAAGACAAAAAGGGTACAGCGGTAGACGTGCTCATGGGTCTTATCAGGCGTTTCACAGAGGTGCATGCAGACCTAATCAACCACTTATTTGAGGTTTACGACTTGCAGAAGGACCAGCTGTTCGGTGCGAATGGCATCGAGGCTCTTTGGCGGATCTTCATGAAAATGGTCAGTGACACGATAGCAGGCCAAGTGTACTGTATCATCGATGGTCTGGACTACTGCTCCGATGATTCCCTTCGACGGCTAGTAGGGCTAATAACGAACTTCTTCCTTGATGAATCACAAACCGTTGTAGACGAAAACACGAATGCGGACCTGTACAGCCAGGGGCCCTCCGGCAGCTACGCATCACCATACAATCAAGCGAGTCCTTATCCACACGGAGCGCCTCCCGGCTATCCTCAAACCAGCCAAGCAAGTCCCTATCCAGAGAGTCCGTATCCTCAAAGGACGCCTTCCGGTCCTAGCAGCGCACAGAGACGTTACGGACCAAAACGTGGTGCTGGGCTAAAGATGATCCTTGTTAGTCGACAGAAACCTGAATGGATGGTAGATCAGCTCTCTGAATTTCCGCGCATAGACATTGGTGTTCGCGGAAGAAAGAATGGCGCTATCAGTGGGTCAGCAGCTCCGAAGCCTGGGAGAAGAGCACCAACACTGGCGGATGTTGCTACTACAGTGATGCGAAGGCAGACACAAAATAAAGGAAATAGCAGTGCCTCTGCGGAGTCTCAGATATTGTCGACACACACGCAGGTCTCCACGCCGAATCCACTCCCACCGCTAGAGCCAGGGAGCTCTTCGCACGCGATATCCCAACCACCCCACGCAATCTCGTCAATACAGACGCCCTCTGTGCAAACATCAATTTCCACAGCGAACGCACTCCTTTATCCAAAACAAAACGGCAGTTCTATAGGACAGCTGTCAAACACACAGACCCAGAATTCAATAATTCCCTCATCTCCACCTACCTGGCAGGACAACTCGAGCACTATCCCTTCTGCTAGGCCGATTTCACCTCCTGCCACTCCAGCCCCTGCTCCTAGACCGTCTCTGCCTACCACCCAACCATATCAGCAGGACGCACCACCCGCTCAGCCACAGGTTTTCGAACTTGATCCCTCTCCTGCCATCAAGTACAGTAGTGCCTATCTATCAACCTCTGTAGCATCAGTCCTTGATGAATCTCAGTACACGGAAGAGCCACCCCAGTACGCTCAAGAGGAAACTAGTACGGCATACGGCGACGATAAGAAGGATGAGAATGGTAGCGTAGGTGTTGACATGGACTTCGAGGATCCAGCACTCCGACTCTACATCGAAGCCAAACTGGAAGAACTGGCAGTCGAGCGACAATACCCGACAGAGATACAGTCATACATCATTACCGCCCTTGAACACCGAGGAGACGACACTTTCCTCTGGGTCGATTTCGCTATTGAGGAGATCCGAAAAGTCGACCTTGCCCACATCGAAGCTGTCTTGAACTCCATTCCACCAACGCTAACTGAGATGTACATATACATACTCTTGAACATCCCGCCGGGGCTCTTAGACCTTGTAGCTGGACTACTACGCTGGACAGTTTGCGCGAAGCGACCCTTAGACCTCTTGGAGTTGACTTTCGCGTTGAATTTGTCGCATTATCATGCTAATGATGCGACGAACTACCTTCTCAATGCGATATATGCATGCGGCAACATGTTAACAGTTAGTTCAGAAGATGGAACGGTCAACATTGTCCACAGCTCACTCGTTGACTTCTTGAGTGGAGCATCTTCGCCGATTCTTGCGGATCCTCGGCTCTCTAGATTCGTCATACGTCCTACACAAGCCGACAGTGACATTGCCAATTTCTGCATTTCTTATTTGGAGGCTGGTTGCTGCAAAGAAGGTCCGATCTGTCTAGCCGAGAACGAAGTGCACTACAACCAACGTGTCGCCCAGTTTCCCTTCATGCCCTACGCAGCCAGCTTCTGGGCGGAACATCTCCGAAACGCAGTGGTTTCATATCTCAATCTTTCTTCACCGTTCTTCCAACCCAAGTCAGCGATCCGGAAGAACTGGTGGCAGACATATTGGGCTTTCTCCACGGGAAAGGGGACCGGGTTAGCACCCATGAACTTCACACTTTTGCATCTTGCGGCGTATCTAGACCTTGTTCCACTTGCGCAGCATATGATGCAGAAGGGGGATCTGCCCTCCAGATTGGACAAGAGAGACTCACATGGCTATTCCCCAATAGACTACGCTGTAACCCGCGGCCATTCAGCCATGTTCCAATATCTCATCCGCGCAGGGGCCAGCCAGAAAGGCAACGGCGAATCCTTGTTAGAGCTTGCGTGTCGGAAAGGGCAGCGAGAAATCGTATCCTTACTGATTGATATGGGCTACAACGTCAACATGCGTGCCAGAGGTATAACAGTCAAGGAAACCATGTACTTTATGACGAAATGGCTTCCTGGTGTTATAAGCGAAGGCCTAGAATACGACCGCGATGCCTGGAGTTTGATGTTTCGAGACGTCGGAATAGATGAGTTGACACCATTAGGCCAGGCGGCTATATTCGGACACAGTGCCGTTATTGAGTTGTTACTCAATCGAGGCGCGATTGTAGATGCCGGTACTACTAAAGGATTTACGCCTTTACATACTGCGTCGTATACTGGGCAGATGGAATGCGTTCGGCTTCTCATTGACCGGGGAGCTACAATAATGGTACGGACGGTAGATCAATGGCTCCCTCTTCATTTCGCGGCTTTGAGAGGAAAACTTGCGGTTGTGGAATTTTTCCTTAACCGGGGTGTTCCGATTGAGTCGATAACGGTCAAGTTGAAAAGTGCACTTCATTTTTCTGCTTATGCGGGTCATGCAGATGTAGTACGCCTTCTTATCGAGCGAGGCGCAAACGTCGAGCTGAAATCTCACAAAGGGGAAACGCCGCTCCATCTTGCTACAAGGAATCTGAAGCCACAGGTCGTCGAGCTCTTGCTCTCGTTCGGCGCGAACCGGGCTGCTGTTACCAATGAGGGAAAGACTGCTCTCGATCTTGTGCAGACGTCAACGACTATTCTTGGACAAGAGTGTAAGAGAATACTGCAGACGTTCGGATCCCAAGGATATACGCCATGGACGCCGCCGCAAGCTCCCGGTGCAGCAACAGCAACTGGAACCACAACTGCAGCCGGGACAGAAACAGCGTCTACGAGTAGTACTTCTACTGAAACACGACAAGGCCCAATGGAGCCAATGTCGGTGCAGAGATTTACGCCTGCACAAGCTCCGAAGTCTTGGCCCATTCAAGGATTCCAAGCCAATGTCTCTTTGCATCGGGAGTTTTTACCAGCTCAACCTACACCAGAGAACACATATGCTGCAGGGGCCCATGCAATGCAACAACCAATAAACACAGGACATCCTTCAAATTCTCAGCCGAATTTCCATCAGACCCAGCCGCAACCTGTACAAGGACAATCAAAATTCACTTACGATGCTCAGGCGACCTTGCAACAACAGTTTACAGAGTCGCAGTACGCTACGCCTTTCGACTCGCCATCGGGGCCTCCTCCACCATACACACCGCCTGCCGCGGGCAGTAACGTGTACAATTCTTCGAATTTCCCGGAAAAGTCACCCTCTGCAACCATGTCGACGAGTACATCAAGTGCAAATCTACGGCAAACACCGGATGTGCAGTCAGCTATTCCAGCTCACCAAAGATCAATGGACACTCCCCAGAATAACGCCACCGCCCCAGCAACAGTATCTCAACAGTCTACTGGGCAATTGGGTATGATTCAGATGATGAATGCGATGCCAATATCTAATAGAGCATCTACATCGACGCAGCCGTCAGCAGTACCGAATCCTTCTCAGCCATCGTTCACGCCGCCTTTTACTCACTCTCAATCATACCCATCACCAAATCCTCCAAATCGGTCGGCATCAATGACTTCGGCGTATTACCCATCTCCCGTTCCAACTATCCAAACACCCGTATCTCCCTTGACCGTCCCTCCACAGCCCGCAACCGCACCACCCATATCATCCTACCAACCCCCCTCCTCTCCAGTATCGCCTATGCAATCCTATCAGCAACAATATCAACCCTCTCCTCAAGTTCCCCAGGCGCAAAACACCCGTAGTCATTCTGTTAACACGAATCCCTATACACCATCGCCAACCTCGCAGTTCCTTAACCCAAGCCCAACGCCACCGTATTCACATCAGCAGCCACAACCAACACAATCTCCTCAATTTGCAGGGAATACGACTGCAAGTACGTATAACTCGTCGTTCGAGTACAGTGCGCCAGCGGTTGTGGCACCGTACAATCCGAACATTGGACAAATACCAATGGGAGGACCAGCAAATGGCGGTGGATATTGGCAAGGGCAAGTTCAAGGACAGCAGATGAGTAATCAAGGAGGGCACGGAATGGGAAATGGAATGTTATTTGCGCCACCGCCTACCACACCGGTGCTGCAGAAGAAGAAAAGTTTTCTTGGAGGTTTGAGGGGTGGATAAGAGTGAAAATATGAGAAACAAGTCCTGAACGCTCTTTTTGGGTAGCTTTGAGAGGAGTGGTGGACAATATCATATCTCAGTGACATTGGTTTTACGTGGTGGAAGGTTGGCGCGATCGTGCAATACTGCCGCCAAATCAATTTCATTTTACGTAGTTTCTTTGGTAAATATGCTTTGAATATTGATTTCGCTATTCACTCCAGAAACCCAAGCTAACTATCTGGTTTTGGAATCAATGTCCCACACAACATAAATCTGCCCAAACAAGTCCGTTACATCGATAAAGAGCAATAGGGCTTCCAACATCTTTCCTTTCAAGCCGGCCTTTCTCAGCTGTGCGAGTGCAACCTCCATGCACTGGCGCTCAAACCGAGCAAGCTCCATCAAATCTTCCTTAGCCTTTGCGTCGCGCACGTCTCTGTTTCTTCGATCTGAGTTATCCCAGCCGCAGTTCTATTTTCTGTCTCCGACCGTTTAGCGCATTGTTTGGCCTCCGTCTCTTCATCCCAGGCTCTCTTCTCGTGCTTTCCAACATTATCTCCCGAACTCATGCCATCCATATCAGGCGCATAATTTCGCTCAAGCCGAGAGTCCGTGCCGCAGCACCGAACCCACCGCATCCATGCAAGCTATCGCACGATACATGGCCTTAGAGCTCTTCAGTCCCATCCCATGACCGAAGTAGGTTAGATAATCACACCTTGCTAGGAAGTTCGTCATGATTTACCTTGTAGGACTAACTGTCGTCACCCTCGTACGTATTAACCAAGCAGTACATTCAGATTACTAATACTTAGTACTTTGCCCACTCCTTCATATACAACCTATACTTCCACCCTCTGGCAAACATCCCCGGTCCCCTCTTTTGGCGGTCTTCGCGCCCGGGTTTCATATGGTCTATGGTACGGGGGAATCTAGCTCGAGATATCCGCAAAATTCACGAGCAATATGGCGACATTGTGCGTACTGCACCTGACGAGGTCTCGTTCGCTCGTAAGGAGGCATGGTTAGAGATATTTGGACAGCCAACCGGCGGAGCATTGCCATTTTACAAGAACCCCATTTTCTTCAAGAGTCCGCCTGGTCAACCAGAGAACCTTGTCACTACTATCAATCTGCAGGAGAACCAGCGCATGCTACTCGCGTTCACTGAACGAGCATTGCGCGTGCAGGAGTCGGTCATCATCAAGTATTCGATATTCTTGATGGATAAACTACAAGCAATGGCGACCATACCAGAAACGGTTGATAAAGGTGCGGACGTCAACATGAATGACTGGGCCAACTTCTTTGCATTTGATCTTATCGGAGATTTAGCCATGGGCGAAAACTTTGGGTGTATGGAAGGCAGTTCCTACCATCCGTGGGTGAAGATGCTATATGCCTATCTCAAAGGTGATGTGTCCCTCTTTGCTCAATCATTAAGGCTTATGAAGTATAGTCATGGTAATGCTCGCGGCAACTCGCTACTACCCGCTACTCGAGAAGATCCTCATGGCTCTCATCCCCTCGAGCATGAGGAAGATTCAACGACGAATGAACTCAGAGAAGTCTCGCGACGACTTCATGACTTCTCCAAGATGAGCCGTGAAGAAGTAGAATCCACGTATCAGATGCTTATCATCGCGGGCAGTGAGACCACAGCTACAGTGCTCGTCGGCACCATCAGCCATCTTGCCCAAAACCCAGACAAGAAGAAGAAGAAGCTTGGAGATGAGATTCACGGAAAATTCACTACTTCCAACGACATCAACGTAGCCTCCACCAAGGACTTGACGTATCTGACCGCTTGCATTGAAGAAGGGCTCAGACTTTGCAATCCTATTCCTGCTGGTTTACCACGATGCGTACCATCCACTGGGGCGACTGTTTGCGGACATTGGCTTCCAGTACATGTAAGCACCTTTTCGTCATACACTGGGCAGTGGCTGGCCTCATCATAGACGAACGTTATTGTGAGCCCCACGGATATTGCGCATAACCCGAAGAACTTCCAAAGAGCTGCCGAGTTTATTCCCGAACGGTGGCTCCCTGCTGAAACATGCCCATCGGAATTCCTCAATGATGCGCTCGACAGTCAGTTCCCTTTTGGTACTGGTCCCCGTCATTGCCCTGGAAAGCTGTTGGCATGGTCCGAGATTAAGATCGTACTTGCAAAGCTGCTGTTCCAGTTCGATGTTAACGTTGTGCCGGATAAGCTACTGGTTTGGGAAGATCTGGGGACTTTCATTGTCGTTGAAAAAGAGCCCATTTACATAAACATCAAGCCAAGGGTGATTTAGACCGTTTGTAAATCAAATCCAGATACCGGTATGGACGGCCCGAAGACGGCTCATCATGTCCGTTGTAGAAACAAGGCGAGAGTTGGTTCTTCAGCAAGCGGCCGTATTTTCCAATTATTATATGAGCTCAAGCAACAATTTAGAAAAGCCGTTTCCGTACTACTATATCCACCTTTCTCAAATCCCATATAGCGCAATGGATGCATCCACCTAGAGCAAGAAAGCACGTAGGTTCACGGTAGGTACCATTATACATAGTCAAGACTAAGTATCAGACTTCACTATGGCGGCGAACATCCGGCTTGACGTTCATATAGCGCTGTTCATCATAGTTCCGTCAATAGTGAAGCTGCGCAGCGTGACGCTCCCGCCGCGGGCCTTGGAAGCAAAATTGAAGACGCCGTATCGCCAGCCCATGAAGAAGACCTTATTGTTCACAATTGTCACGTTGTTGCCGAGGTTGGTGAATGTGGTGCCATCCGTACTGTACTGGAATCTGCCCTGGTCTGTGCCGGGCAGCACGTTGACCATTGTGCGCAGCCAGATGCGCCCGCCGCTGATGTTGGCGCTGGCCACCTGCGAGCCCGCGTTGCTCGGTTTCCAGCCGCTGTCGGCGAGCGCCACCCCGTTCCACATCGACACCCGGAACGAGCTGCCGTCACGGATCACGCCAATCCAGCCGGCAGTGTACTGTAAAACCAGAAATATACCAGTCAGCTTTCTATTAAGAGGTCGCATACTGACGTTGACAGAGATATACTCCCGCACAACGCCCACAACGGAAAATGAGGACAGGGATGATGAAATAGGAGATACATACGTCAAAGAGCACCAGACCGGCACGGTCACCATCTGCCATCTTCGAGTAGTCCAGCTGGATGGTCAACGTCGAGGAAGGTCCCAGGATGCGATGTGTCAGAGTGTTACGTGCCGAGAAGAAGTTGTCCGTGACCGTGACCGTGCGCAGCTGCAAGCCACTGTCCGTGAATGAGTAGGCCGAAGGGTCCGGGTTGTGATTCCACTCATATTGTGGACCGAGCGTAGTGCCATTGAAGGTATCCGTACCAACAACCGACTTGACAGCATGCGGAGTCAGCGGATACGGGTATTGCTTGGCCCACTGGCCGTTGACAAGCCGCGCTGACGGCCAGCCGTCGGATGACCAGTCAACTGGGGCGAGCGCAGGGAGGCGACCGCCCGGATAGGCGTCGATAAAGGCCATGTGGTACCAGGTGCCGTTGGGCAGATCGACCAGTCCTCCCTGCCTGGGCACTCTGGCGCCGGGAAGGAGGGCACCACCGTTCCGAACCAGCCACTTCCACGTGTAGGGTCCCCAGGGACTGCTGCCCTTGAGGATGATGTTGCCGTCCATCGGGTGCACTCCGAGGATGTAGTACTGGCCGCCGCGCTTGTACATGCGCCAGCCCTCCACGTAGCTCAGCGAGCTCTCCGTCGTCCAGACCTGCTGCCTCTTCAATTCTTTGCCCTCTGGCGAGAGCTGCACCACATAGAGATTTTTGGTATTCCAGCTAGTCAGGAAGACGACGTACATAGTGCCGTCATCATCGACGAGCATGCCGCAGTCGTAGTAACACGAGTTAATGACATTGATCTTGGACCAAGGTCCCTCTGGCGAACTGGCCTTGTATATATGTGTCTTGTAGTCGTTGGTAATGCAACCGCCCCAGTACCAGGATTTAAGCTTGGCGTTGTAGTTCAAGAAGGATGCGTATATACCGGCATTGTAGGCCGTGCCGCCCGACATGTTGTACGAGTTTCCTGGGCTGAAGTCGAGCCACGGCACCGAGTGTGAAAAGTACTCCCAGTTGACTAGGTCATACGACCGAAGGATCGGAGCGCCTGGGGAGAAGTGCATGGTACTGGCGGAGTAGTAGAAGGTGTCGCCTTGCCGCATAATGTCAACATCGGCAAGATCCTGATAGAGAACCGGGTTGTTAAAGAGTTTTTGAGCCGAAGCTCCGAGAAGCAAGGCGCTGAGCACCACGAACCCGTGCATTGCAAGCAACTTCGCCGTCTGACTCCAGGGTTATTGTTTGCTCTATGACCTCGGGGTCTAAGGCTTCGCCGTCGGCGACTCTCTGGTCAGTTCACTCGTTACGGTTCTCATAAAAAAATAAGAAACTAACTAGAAAAAACAAAATGAAAAAGGATAACGGCTTTATCTTCATTATTAAATATCATTCCCAGCCTCTGGGGTAGTGGCCAAGGTAATAGCACGCGCATACCCTATAAATAATAAGGGAATTCCGGTCTTGCATTCTCCGCCAGTCATAGAATCGTAGAAGAACGGTGGGGTGCGCGGATATAATAACGAAGCTGCGTCTCCGTTACTTGGTATGTAAACCTCCCATGTTAATCTAAAGGAGTCCGGATGTGATTGGATGGGGAAGATATAATGTTCGGCTAATCCACACCAGATATTGGTCCCCAGGGCGTCTTTGAATCAGGCGTTAGGTCAATATGCGTCGGTATTCCTTTTTTTCCGGCGGGAGTAGCGAAGCCTAACTTAAGTTGACTGCTGCGTTGCGAATCAGTTCCTAGCACTCCAACATTGGGGACAGCCGCACGTATTATTGATATTGGGAAATCTAATTTATTTCTAAAGAGTAACGTACGACGGGCTCCGGCGGTTAGCAGACAAATCGGCTTGATTGATGGGATTCGGGCGTCTAAATTAAACTTAATAAAAGCTAGTAGATTATTAGGTTTAAACTAAAGTTATATTAGCAGTATTATAGTCCACTACGATAAATAAAGGCGTTACGTCTTTTGGCTTATTAGAGAACGAGTTTTTAATCAATAGCTAGAGATAATAAGAGGTACATTACTAGGTAGTAATATTACTAGAATAATATTAGAGAATTAAAGAAAGGAGATAAGAAGAAGGTCGACTAATAGAAGGATAAGCATTTTGTAAAGATTTAGAAATAGAGGGTGGATTACGTAAGGGACGATACCCGATATGGATAAGCGAGGGCCCATACTAAACCCGAAGGGAATAGAGATTACCTCGTTTCTTTTACTTGTTTCGGATTAGTAGGAGTCTCTTTTGTAAGGTCGGCACGAAATATAGTAGGAGTTTGTACATAGTAGAGGTGCTATACCTATACCTTATACATGATAATAGAGCTTTAGAGCTGTATATAGTACTATCGATCGTGAGCGACGAGGCAATATTTCGAATGTCAAATATTGACGCGGTTGGAAGACCAGCAGCGGTAGCGATAAGTTAGCACACCTATACTACCGCCCATAGTATAAAAATTACCTACGATGATATCAGCATCCCACTCACATCCATCTCTTATCCTTAGCTAGCTTCGTCACTACATATTCTTAGTCTTCTAGTGACGGCGAGAGCAGCAGTGCCCATATACTCTCTTCCTCAAACTTACTATCAATATCCACCGATTACATCATTTCTTTGCCAACGATCGTTCGCCGAATCCTTTAGAAGAACCTCGTTTCTTTTACAATTGCTTCCTGCGTACCAAAAGTAGTTAGCACACACTACTAGTGCACCGTTGCCTGCAGGGAAAAACTAATTCGGGTCCAGACAAGGGCTTGCGTGTTTCTCTGCCATCGCAATGCTTTAAGGATGATAGGAAGTCAAATGAGGGGACTAGACGTAACTCTCGTACGAATTATAGCATGTGAAAATCTTGCCTGCAAAGTTCAATTCCGCGAACCCTGGCAACGATGCACTCTAGATTCATAACCCAAGTCCCCTTAGTCACCCTAAGAACCATTCGTTGGTGAAGCCTGTGGGGATCGATCCCGCCTAGTGGGTGCGACAATGACGGTCAAGTCCTGCCATGCGAAGCGCCTCTTGACTTCCTAACTTGGACGGATGCACGTTTAATCAATTCTCGGATTGTACAAGAACGATCAACATGCACTTCGATGCTGGTCGACTTGCTCGTACAGGACTTGATGAAATTTAGAGTATAACAAATCTTAGGCTGATGATCTACAATTCGGCACTCCGAGTATGCTGGCACCACGGACAACGATGTAGACATTGTTGCAAGACATACTTCTTTGACTTCGCTGCCAGCATCTGCATGTGGCGAAACATGCGACATGCAGGGACAGCGCACACAAATGTACTGCCGGTGAATGAAGAAGGTGCCGGACTAGCAATCGACCTCCCTATTGAACGCCGCCTCTCACTTGGGGGCTGTTTGATGCGGTATATCTTGCGAAGTTACTGCACCACCTACGCCTAATATCAGCCATCCTCGATTCCTTCAGGATCTTTCCCCTCATTTGAATTAGATTCTAGCGCTTCGTTCCCCATGGCGTCCGCAGTACTCACCCCCGAGCAAATTGCGTATCAGCTGGCACATACGCACGAGACGAAGCAACCCATGATCTATGGGGTTTGTGTGCTGTATGTAGTCGTAGACACGGTTGCTGTGGGTTTGAGAGTGTATGCAAGGAGAGTATCAAAGAACAAGTTACTGGGGATGATTGTCTTATATTCGCCGCTCTGGTGAGCGCCTGGTGTCAAAAGTAGCAAATTTTAGCTCAAGAAGCAGTCACTATGGTACCATGCCCTTGTCCTTGACGAGGGCGCCCCTATCTTTGATTAGGACAGCCTTGTTAAGAATCGGGGTATAGTATCAGGCTCAGTATCAGACTCAGTATCAGGCACAGTATTAGGTACAGTATTAGGCTCAGTAACTAGCTAATATCGAGCTCAGCGGCTGGCCTATATCGAGCCTAGAAGGGTACCTTACTTAGTCGTATAAGCTATATAGTTCTTATTATATTACTACGAAGGAGGAGCGAGAGGGTAAGTATAAGAAGGTAAGTATAGTATTAAGGTTGTTGAGTATATGACGTAGAAATTTTCACGTGCTAGCATGTAAATACCCGCGAACACCCGCGCGCCCCTAATATTACCCAACGACCCTCCACGATCTAATTTATATAAGAAACCTTAACGTACATCCCTTTGTAACGGAACAACCGTCGTAACGGACAAAATTGGAGGTACTTAGACTTTGCAGTAATATTAGAGTGTATAGGCGCCTCAGTATCTTAAAATCTTCCCTTAACTGTAGAAAAAGATACCTCTTGAGTCTATACATATGTATCTATACTAAAATTATAGTGGCGTAGACACCTTTCCTCCCGCTCTGCGAAGATAGCCTCTTAATCACGATTACGAACCTTATATAATACAGGACCGCTACTATCATTTCTGTCCGTCGTAACACATGTGTAGCTTCTGAAGAACTCTAGGAACCCAACGAGATCGTCCATACTGCTGAGAAGCTGTGAGGGCTGATAGGCGGACTGATTCATAGGCGATCGCCATTTAGTCTAGTACTTTGGTAACGTGTTCTACTAGTAAGCTGTGCACCCCAGCACCCTGCGCAGCCCAAAAACCACCAAAAACCAGAGAGACCGCGCCTTGATATCTTAACAACGACTTAATACAATAACCTAAAACTCTATATTTAGGCTTTACTACCTATTTGAAGCGTCTAATTAAAGTCTTAGAGTAGTAGGCCTAGCTATTATTAAGATTTATTAAGATATCGCGTTTTTGTGAGGGCACTAGCTCTACACCACTAGCCCGACCAGCAAAAGGATGTACTTAGTATCGGAATCGATACTAAGGGTAGTGTAGAATAATATATATACTAATACGAAGGTAGTGGGGTAGGCTCGCTTAGCCCACCAGGCTAAGCGAGGTGCACAACCAATATCGGCGTGACAGTTTTGGCCCCTAATTTTAAGCTAAATTGCTACATCTCTGGAACCACTTTAATAGAATACTTCTAGAGTCTAATAGTAGTTATAACATAGATATAAAAGCCTAAGTAGAGAGTTTTGGATTATTTTATTAAGTCGTTGTTGAGATATCAAGGCGCGGTTTTTCCGATTTTTGGTGGTTTTTGGGCTGCGCAGGGTGCTGGGGTGCGCAGCTTGCTGGTGGCACACGTTAACAGGCCCGCCAATCAAAAGTGCTGACATAATCTTGATCCCTAAATGCTACTGGCTGCAGCTCAGCCAGGCTAGCCCTGACGCTCAGCCTCCTACAGTACTAGGCCAAAAGTCTCGCAAACGAACGCCTATTCCGAATTCGGCAGCCGATCAGCCCCCATCAACAACCCCCCCACTATAGTGAACTATATAGTAAATACATGGCTTTTTCGTGTTTTCCAGGGTAACTGAAGCTCAATATTTCGTCTGATACCCACGCGCGCGCTAGTAGGCCTGAATTCTTCGCTTCATACTTATAATGAGGGTACGAATCTATTTTGTAGGAATCCTACGCTAATAGTCCTTCAACGCCTCATAGAACTAATTCCACTCCTCCTAGCCGCGCCTACGATTCGATAGATAAGGGTAGTACTTCTGGAGTAGCTATTTAAGCGCCTACTAGAGGTATTCGATAGGGTTAAGGTCTAGTAAATAGGGTAGGAAATCGATAGTCTAGATCCCGTAATTCTCTAGGAACTCTACCGTACTCTACGTAGTATAGATACGCGCGTTATCCTATATAAATCGATCTCCTACCTAATAACTAGGTAGAAGGCCTTCCTCGAGGGCGCTAATATAGCTATTTACTAAATAACCTCTACGCGGGGCGTTAGGGTCCCTCTCTATAATAATTGTTACAACCCCACGCGAACCACAGGATGCGGGGCATCCCGAGAAGGTTGGAAGCCAAGACAAGGGCTTAGTCAGTGATCCAACATCACGTGACAATGATCTACTTGATCTGTGTCTTAGCGAACAGAGCAAATAGAGCATGACCAAGAATAATCTACTTAATCTATATCTTGGCGGATAGAGTAAGTAGAGTAAGGTAAAGTAGGACAGATATAAGAAAGTAGAGGATCTCCTAGGTTTTCTATCTTAATTCTTTATAGTTAATCTTTAGTTCTTTACCTAATACTTACGAACTAGATTAGATCTTTTCCTAAGTAGTTATTCTAGTAATAGAATTCGTTAACTTAATCTTAATCTATTAGAAACTAATAGTATAATAAACGTTCTATTAGTCCTAATCTAGATTCTATATAAAGGTACGTATAACGTATAATATATTAACTACTCTAAACTAAGATTATATTAATATAGTAACTCTATCTAGCTTATATAATACCTCTAGAGAGAGTATAGCTAGGGCTCTAGTAACGAACCTAGCGGTTCTAATCTAGTAATAAGTAGCTTAGATAGTCGAGTTATAATAGACTATAATATTACTATAAGGATCGCTATAATAGGTATAGATAGGACTTAAGATAAAGTTAAAGATCCTAATACTAGAAAAATATAATAGTAGAAAGGAAGGCTTAAGGCCGTTTCTTATATAGTTAGACCTATACTATTAGTTTAACTCTACTACGTTTACTAGCGACTAGGATAAGATCCTTACTATAGGTATATATATAATAGAAAAGGTAGTTATATAAATATAGCCTCTAATTAATAATTATATAGTTAATAAAGATTTCTTATTAAAACGATACGACGAAATAAAAGTAGTATTTAAAGATTAGAATTCGTTTAAGGAATAAATACGTATAGTCTTTAAAGATATTAATAAGGTCTAGTAAGCTAAACGCTAGATCTAAAGACTAAAATAGACTAAGTTAATAAGTATATATACTATTAAATTTAAATAGCTATAGTATAAGATCGATTAGAACGATATATCTCTTATAGTTATATACTATAATAAACTTAAAAAGCTAATTAAGAATAAGTTAGTTCGACTTAAGAAATTAGACGACCTAGTAGAACTAATTAAGATAACTATTTATATTAATAACCGACTATATAAATAAGCGCTCGAGAAACGAGATACTATAGAACTAGTAAGAGTCTATAGAAAAAAGTAGATAATTCGAAAGTACGGGTTCTATAAGAGTTATAACGAAATAGATATTAGTATAGTCTAGGAAAAGAAATATTTAAAGAATAAGAAATATAAGTAAGATAAAAAGTTATAAAAAGTCCTAGTAGATAAGATAAAATAATATTAAGATAAAAAAGTATATCTATACTACGGTATATAGGAATACTTCGCTAAAAAATATAATAAAGAAAAGAAAAATATAGAGAGCTAGAACGGCGCTAGGTATATAAATATAATTAAGTATAGTAAAGAAAAAGAAACTAAGTCTAACTTAATACCCGAGATATAGTATAATACTAGCGGGTAGAACGAGGTCGAAGAAATTACTCGATAATAAGACGATTTAAAGCTTAAGATAAGAGAACTAAAACTCGACGGGCTAGATAAGATTAGTATAGAAGATATTTTTAAACGGCTAGTATATAATAAGTATTAGAAATATAAGACTAACTAGTATATCGTTAAATATTATACTAACGCGAAGAAGCTAATATACATTATAGGAGATTAAGATTAGTAGATAATAGGCTAGGTCTTAAGACTCTAAGAACTAGAAGATTATAAGGTAATCTAAAACTATAATAATATAGGTTATAACGCGCTACTATAGACGAACTATATAGAAAATTATAAATACTATACCTAATAGAAGAAGAAAACTATAATACTTCTAGGAAGTAGTCTATATATATATCTTTAAAACGTAGAATACCTAATAGTAGAATACTATATCTACGACTATAATAACTAGACCTAGGCTTATAAGGAGTAAGGATAACTAGAATAGATTAATTACTACGATAATAAATATAATAAGTACTTCTTAATAAAATACGCTATAGGATAATAGCTACGTAGACTAATTTAAGTAGATATTAAAAGATATAAATAAGATATTAACTATAGGATTATATACTAGAAACCCGATTACGAGGTCGTATATTAGATATACTATAATTAATTATATATTCTATACCTAGTATAATAAGAGTTTACGGCTAGAAGAAAAAAAGATATCTTCTACTAAAATTTTAAAAAGAAGGAATATCTTATTAAACGATATAAATTATATAGGTATCTAGTATAGAACTAAAATAGTTTAAAGAATCTAGAGATTAGTAGATAGCTAAGAGCTCTAGGTATATAGTAGGGATATTATAATATCTAGAATAATAAAAATAAGGTAGAATCTATTAATTAGGATATACTATTACTAAAAGGTGTCATGGACGGTAGTGCATGGCGTGGCTGGCCTGTGGCGCTAGCCTGTGTGGCTAGGGCTATGTGGCTAGGGCGGTGTGGCTGAAGGCTATATAGTAGCCCTCTAGGCCTAGTTAGTTAGTCAACGAATACATGATCCATTCAAAAGACGGCACCCATTGCAGGTGAGCCTAACATATGGTAGCTTCGAAGCGGCACGAATCATAGGCCCTCCGAGAGAGCCACGACGCCAAACCCGAGCGTACGAGCAACCAGACGGCCCTACCGCCACCAAAATCCCACACCGCTGCCATACTCACAGCAACCACAAAAGCCATCAGCAGCGAGACTTTTTCAAGGCCAAGCACCAGCTCAGCACTCTCGAGGCATCACGTTGGCATAGATCCAGCATCTTCAAGACATCGAATCGCCGCCAAACCGATCGAATACGGCGGAGACTTACACACACAATATACTGGCAGGGTCGTGTACCCGGACAGAGTCAGACAGACAGCGAGCCCTCTGAGAGCGCTACAACCTACAGTAGGCCGCCATTAACGCCCGAGTTGGCGGACACCAACGGTCATACGCACGCCCAAGGACATCCTCTACTAGGATTTCGACACATTCCAGTTTGGCAGGAACGCCTGTTTACATCCGCCAGAGCCCTTACCACTAGCGGACGAGCTCCTTTCCGATACATCAAGTGTTGACTGCCATCACGAACATAAGGCAGCCACCATTGACGTCATTGTTTGCTGACCGCCTGGCACCGGTCAATACTTTCATTGGCATTACTCCCACTCAGTACTCCCACTCTCACACCATCACTCTGCCACACTCTTTCATGCTGGCACTTCTCTACAGTACATCGCCCGGCATTCCAACCTACATCCACCAATAGACCAGGAAACATTTCATCGCCAGCCCCACGACATTCAAACTGGCGGCTGCCTCCAGGGACAGCACACCGTCGGTGATCGACGAGGCGGCAACCTACCCACTCCCAGAGCTGCCCCCATCGGCGGTGCAACTAGCCTACCAGCTCGCCTGGTTCGCCAATCACAACCTCGAACACAGAAGGATATTTACCAAGACAGCGTGGGAGCGTGTCCGCGCTGTTGCTGAACTCTATCCCCCGCCGTCTCCATCATCATTGGCGGACCGCCCACCTAGTGACGAAGACGCCCCAGGACTCAACTATCCATTTCGATGGTCGCTCCAAGTCAATAAGACATTGGGTAAGAAAGCCGTCAAGACCAGCGCTAACTAGTTAGTAGAGAGCACTAGCCCTCTCGCCCGCCACTAGCTGTTTCGACGGTGGAGACAAGGACACCTGGTCGGAATCAACAAACTAATTCTAGACCTGACCGTTCTAATCCTAGAAGCCCTAGAGGAGCTATCTGTTCGAAGGACGCGTTTACAGTCCCCAGTCAAACGACCACAACGTAGAGATCCCGGAACTATACCCGAGCCTCGTCTATAGGAAGAGGCCCCGCTACCAGGCTGCGTCTCGATTAGGCTAAGCGATTCGACGGAAACCGTGGTACCAGATTAGCCAAACTAACTAGGTATGGCGGATTACCCCCTAACAAACCCATCGCAGGAAGGCTCCGCCCTAGGGACCTAATAATCTACTATCGAAGAGGTTGCGCGATCCGTCAGCCCAGACTAACTATCTCCGGCGGACCAGTCTTTTAGGTAATAAAGGGCTACCTTCGTAACTAATACTAATCCTTTTACCTTATACCCTACCTTACGACTAACCTCCGCGCTCTCTCGATAAAGGGTAAGCGAAAACCCTATAATACGAAGCGTCCCTAGCCTGTATCCTGCAAACACGCAGGACAAGTCGAAAAAGCTATCGATAATAAGGATTGGATAGCCTATTCCGCTACAAGCTATATATATGGCTGACCGCGTAGAAGAAGAACGACGGCTATACGATAACTCTGAGGAAGAAGTAGAGGTACCCTAGATACAACAGTCCACCCACCGTAACATGCTAGGATTATTTGAAGACTCGGGCCTCCTGGTATAGAATACCTAAGGGAGGCCTCGCAGCGAGCCACATGCCGAGCCATCAGCGGAACCAGTCTAGCACGCCCAGCGCGCCTAGCCTACACTAGATGATATTCGTGATAGCGTTGAAACATTTAAAGACATTTAAAGAAGGCGAGAACTGGAAAGGGCCCGCTAAGGTAAATAGGCTATAGCGGACGAACGCGCTGCGGCCAACATATCTAGGCCTGAGTCATACCTACAGACAGTTCACGAGAGGGCGTTATTATTAGCCAGGAACCCCGCTGAACGGCGGCGACGAAGAGCTGAACGAGCTATAGCGCAAGATCTCGTATAGCTCGAACTTACTAGCTTTATAGATACCTAGGTAAAGACTCTACAGGATCTTATAAATAGTATTAGATTAATACTAGAAAAGAAGATTGATGGCCTTACAAGGAATATGCTGACTGCCCTAAATGCTCGAAGGGAAGATACCGCATCGAGGCTAGTACCTGCGCTACCAACGTTACAGGCGCCGCCCTCTTACTAGGCGCCCCCGACGGCCCCTATCTACAACGAGCTAGCCTATAATTTTCTCTTATATGCCCCTTATTAGTATAATACACGCCAGATAGAACTAACTAATTTAGAAAGGGAAGTAAGCGAATTACGAAGGACAGTAGTACAGCTTAAGGAGGCGTAGATAAGGAATGAGTAAATGAGGCCTATAGGATTATATAGAGAATAGGGTATAGTAAATAATCTATAGCCTAGGTATATACTACGTAGATCGAACGCTACGACTATAGGCTCCTTAAACCTCGCTGTACTATTACTAAGTAAAGTCGCGAGAGTAGTGTCAGCTCTACTAGTTTAATAATAAACGGCGGCTAATAAGTAACGTAAACGAGAGTAATTGCTAGATTTACTCCGAATAATAGGTTTTCTATAGTAAACCTTATAACTATTATAAGACTCCCCCCGTTAGGAAAATATAGGATTAGCCGCTGTACCTCCGTTATATAGCGGCGGTATGTCTCCGCCAATAAATATATAGTAGGGACAAGGGTATAGCCGCGTAGCCTTATAAAACGGGTTTCGATATTTAAACTAACCTGGGTAACTAACTTAGGCGTAATAGTAGTAGTAGCAATAACCCGTTATAATACTACGCGAAAATAACGACCTACTATATTTACGAGCTACGGCGGATCGACTAGCTATAGTATAAATGCCCCCGTAGATAGCGAGACTATAGAACGCGTAGACCCCGTATATACTATACGGGTATCTAGAGCGAGCCCCGCCTTAGTAGTAGTTATAGGAACGAACTACGGCGGGTCTAGATATTCCTCTACGTAGTTAGTATAGAATACCGGGCTAGAGATATAGAATAGTACCTAGAGTAGAAGGAACGGCCCTAGGTATAAGAGGAACGCTAGTAGTATATAGTAATAGCTTCTATACTATATTCCTAATAGAAGAAGAGATAAATAAGTAAGCTAACCGTATTAAGACTATAGGCGGAGATATCTGTTTCCGAGACGTAGATATCGGGTACTTCGATCCCGAACTACGGAATATAGATAGTAATAGTATATATATTAACTAGGGAAAGACTACGTATAAAAACGTCCGCTATTTTATAAACGTAGTTTAAGCTATAACTACGATATATCCTAACTACGTCGTAAGAGTATATCTCTAGAAATATCTAAGAGGTAGTACGTAAACCTAGTATAATAGTATCCTTATAGACGGCGCGCGTACTTATCTTCGTAGTAGATACGACGTAGATAATTAGATAACTCTACTTAACCGCGAGTTTAAGCGTAATATAGTAGATATCTATATAGATCTAGAGAGCCGTAAGTATACTATACGAGATATTACTATAGGAAATTCTATTAGAACCTTTATAATAAATATTATATATAACTTATAGGATACCGGCTATAACTAGCTAGAACGAGATAAGTATAAGTAGATTTAAACTATCTTCTATAAACTCGATTCTAATATCTAGCTCTCTATACCGGATCCCGCTAATAACCCTACTATATATTTTAAAATCTTCCTTTAATAGCTCGAGGATCGAACGAGAGTTTAGTAACGAAAAGTTAAGGATAAATTAGGTTTATATATCCTAAATTACTCGTTTAACCGATTTATATCTAACTCTATAAGAATACTATACTAAACTTAATACTAGCCGTTAGCCGGATATTAAAGCTATAGCGGTAACTCCGGAGTAGGGTAATAGAATTAGAACTATTAAGGTTTTAGACCCGTATAGTTTAATAAGCCTAATACGAATACTTAGTAATTATTATAAGCTATACGAACGGTAGCTTAAGGAAGAGGAAATGGATAATATACTAGGTAGAGAACCTCTTACTACTAGCTAGAGTAGTAGACTAGTTAGCCGAACTAGTAAGGAGGCGGCGGAAACTTTATCCCTAGAAACCGTACATTTAATATTAACGCCGAATAGAATAAGTAATAAGAAGGGGATAAATAATAGGGCCTATATAACGACGAGTAGCTAGAAGGTAAGTTAAATAGTAGACCGGAGGAAGAACCTACGCTTAAGTTTGGAATATCCTAGTAAGAGGAGGAACCTAAACCTTTCTACCTCCCGGATTATAATTCTAAGGTAGTAAACCCTTCTATATACGCTTATATAGTATTTATAAAACCTAAATTTATTAGCTTTAAGAGAGAGTATTAGCCGCTACTTCGTATATACTATAGCTATTAGACTATATTTATATTTAATAATTAGCTATATAAATACTTACGAGATACTAGGTATTTCGTATTAGTTAGAGAATTTAACGACGGCGGAGTACCTAAGATAAAAAACGAAAGGATTTCGTAGATATAAGTAAGCCCTAAAGGTAGAAAGGGACTATATTAGTATATATAGTATCGAACTAGAAACGCTAGGTCGATAGCCCCTCTACTAGTAATTAAGCGACCGCTAATACTAATAATATATAGTAAACGACTAATATCCCTATTATATAATTATTAATATATAATTATCCGACGAATCTAAATAGATAACGACGCTAGTAATATCTTAAGACGAAAGTAATATTTTACCCTAATAGGAATATAGCTACTATTACTCTAGATATAGGAGTATCGATTATACTTATTAATAAGACGTTCTAGAAATATTTTCTACTATATATAATAGTTAGGCTTTTCGATAAACTACTTTTATTAAAAGGACTCGACGAAGAATAGTATAAATTAAGGTTATATATATACGAAAAAGTATATCTATCTACTATTAATATAAAAGAGGTAGATATTCTAGTAACTATTAATATTACTATACGTATAGTAAAGAGTTTAGAACTAGGGCTTCTAATAGGTATAGATATCCTAGGGTCTAAGTAAGTTACTATCGATATAAATATAGGAGAAATAATTTTTCTAAATTATTAGTAAGCTAAAGTTCTAATCTAGTTTATATTTAAGAAATCTTCGTCTAGAATATATAAGATTTTATATACCGAGAATACTATTATACCTACGTTTTTAGTATAATATATTAAGATTAAGTTAAGAGGATTACTAAAGAACTACGACCTAGACTTCTAACCCTAGCGTATAGCCTCTTACTATATAACTAGTTACTAAGGTATATTAAATTCTAAATTAACGTATATTCTTTTCTAAAATAATATCTATAAACTTATTACTATCTAGTATAATACGCGTCTAGACTATACTATACTATTAGATATAGACGAATACTATTACGTTAACGAAAAGTTAGGGGTCGGTACTACTTTCGCTAGGATAGAAGTACTAAACTAGTAGCTACGAAACTTATCTATAGCGGAAATCTATCTAGTAGAAATAGTAAAGATAAACCTAGACGACTCTACTATATATACTAAACTATAGTTATTAACGAATATAGAGACGATACTCCTAAATAGTATTACTATCTTCGGAGTAGAATACTTAGATAATATAAGAACCCTAGCGCCCGTCTATAAATAATTTCCTATACTATTTACTAATAGAGCTTCTATAGTAGATATCTCGAAAGAAAATTATATAAGAATCCTACTTATACCTAGATAGAAAAATATAAAGTTTAATATTCGTCTATATAACCTAACGTCTAAGGAATAATTATTAGTAGATAAATTATTTAATAAGCTTTATTAAGATAGAAAAATATCCTAGATAACCTAAGGTACGTATTTTAGTTATCTAGTATTTATTATTTAGAAAACTATAGTTAATAAGAATAGGAAAGTTTCGTATAAAGGATACCCTATAGTTAATCTACGAGTATTAAATAAGGTAGTAGTAAAAGACTCTTACCTACTACGAAAGTAATCTAATATTATTTAAGATCTTAAAGGCGCCTCTTATATTAGTATTATTAACGGTATTAGTTTTTTCTATTAATAGTTAATAGCTAAGGAAGATCGCTATAAGCTAGCTATTAATAGCTATTAAGATTAAGAACTATTATATATCGCTATTATAGGCTATATTAACTCTATTTAATATATTTAATACTAAATAGAAGGTATTATACGAGATTTCCTATTTATCTAAGTCTATATTAATAATTTTATTATTTTCTTAAATAGCTTAAAAGAATACTAATTATACCTATACTAAGTATTTACTAGACTAGATCGTCTCCGTTTCTCGCTCTTAGCTAAAAAGTACTATATTAGGTACCTAATAGTTATAATTTTAAACTAGAAGGTTAATATATTCGGACTTTTAACTATAGATAAAAGAATTACTACTTTTCGAGACCTAAAGTTTCCTAAAAATACTACCTAATTAGAAACCTATATAGGCTTAGCTAGTTACTTAAGAGATAAATATCCTTATTATACCTAGCTATTAGGCCCGCTATAGGACCTTAAAATAGAACTTCTCTATTTCGCGCCTTAGGGTAAGTTCTAGCGTAAAAAATTTAGAGAATAAATTCCGATTAAAGACGACCTAGATCTATAGATAGTATTCGATATATTATAACGTAAGTTTACTAAAAATATTAAGCTATTCTATACTAATTCTAATTATTCTTTATATATTAACGTTAATATATTTAAGGAATAGGGCTTTAGCGTATTTATATACTATATAGTTAGTAACCCGGAACCTAATATAGAAGTAATCTCTACTCTACTAGGATTCGAAGGTATAGATAATAGACCTATAGTATAATTAAAAAAGGTAAAAGATTTCTCTAAAGGCTCTATTTAACTAATTATATTCCTATTAAAACGACTCTTAATAGCTAAGAAGAATTACTAGCTAATAGAGCTAAAAATATTAGTAGTAGTATAGATAGTAAAAAAGCTCTACTATACTATTTTAGGAGCGCGGAAATATTATATATTTACGGATTATTTAGTAGTAATTATAATATCCTATTAAAAGTTACTTATATCGATATCCGTCGACCGATTAAACCTATAGCTAATACGTTATACTTAATATCTTTAATAATTTCTAAATATTAAGGTACGATATTAGTCTAGCCGAATATATTATATACCGGACGCCCTTAGCCGCCTATAAGGTAAGGTAGTAGAAGTAGACCTAAAAATAGATATAATTAAGGACCTAGAATACGTATATAGCGCTAGTACTAGCCGTTAGTTAATAGAAGTATAGTAGATAAAAGTAAAACCTAATTTATAATCGAGTATTTAATAGATATTATAATAGGTATTATAATAGGTATTCTAGTAGGTATTCTAATAGTAAAATAATAAGTACGACCTCTATAGACTTATTACCTAGGATATAGCCTATTCCTTAGATAGACGGGTAATAAGTAATATATATATTTTTAACGTTACCCTTGTAGATATAACTAATAACTTTAAAGAGTATTTAAAGAAAGTATATAATAAGAATATATATTAGTAGAAGGTTCTAAAAGTTATCGATAGAGAGCCCGACGATCCTAAGGAATAAGATCGGCCTCTAAAAGGATTAACTTTTATTAAAAAAGTAGACTTACTATATTATTAGGACTAGATAGACTATATAGAACGACTCTATATTCCTAAAGCTATAGCTAAGGAAGTATTCGAGTAAGTATATAACTAGTATTTTTACTTAGGTTACTACCGGACCTATAAAAGACTACGCGGAGTAGTCTTTATTAGAAAAATAGCTAAACTTCTAAAAATCTATATTAAGTATTACCCGGTTTATATTTAGAATAGAACGGAATATTATAAGCTATATAGTAGTCTAGAACTAATACTAAGTCCGGGATAACTATATCTTATTATTACTATAGATATCGTAACTAGGTTACTAGCTAGTACTATAGTCTTTAATACTCTAATAACTACTATCTATAAGGAATCTAAGCGGATCCTATTCGTACTAGAAATAATCGACTAGATAGTAGGAGAATAGGGTATAGCCCTAATTAGAACTCTTATTAATTAAGAATAGGGTTTTCTATAAGAAATTATATCTAATAGGAACTAACGTTTTCTAAATAAGCTATAAAAGTATATACTTAAGTCTATTAGAGTAATATTCTTATCTAGTATAGTATAGTACCCGTAGACTAATAGCTAATCCGAGAGAACGAATTAAATAGTAGAGGTAGTACTCCGATATTTCTATATAGCTAATCCCGATAAGGACTAAGTTAGTACCTTACTATTTATTAAGTTCGCGATAAATAGTATACCTAATATATCTACTAGTATTTTATCTATAGAACGAATCTAAGGCTTTAATACCCGTAATCTATTAATAGTACTAGCGGACCTACCCCTAGTAGACTATACTAACCTTCGTCTTTAATATCGAGATATATTATACGAGGTATTAGCTTTCGCTAATATTAATATAAAGTATTAGTACGATAAACGATATAAAGCCCTCTAGCTAAAGGTTAGAGACTAGATAATATTAAAACTTTACTATAGATATTATATATATAGATATCTAAATAGAAAACTCGATATCTAATAAACGGGACTACTTAAGATTATTATAAAGATTAGTAAGAATACCTATAAGCTAGAGCTACCCGAATATATAAGAATCTATTTAGTAGTTTTAGTTATATAAATCGAACTATTACTACCTAGGATAGACCCCTTTAGTAGGAAAATCGAGATCTACTAAGAACTAGTAGCCGCAGCGGACGAAGAGTTCCTAGAATATAAAATCGAGCGATTTCTTACCCGACGAGTAGATAAGTATATAGGACGAGTACGATATCTAGTCTAATAGAAAGGATAGAATAGTATATATAACTAATAGTATAATATTAAAGATCTATAGAACGTAAAAGAACTAATAGTAGAATACGATACTATATATCTAGAGATACCTAAGAAAAAGATAATTTAGACTACCCTATAAAAAAAGCTAGGATAGTACTTAATAGTAGAAACGAATACTTAGAGGTCTAAGAGACTTAACCTAGATAAAGCGCCGTAGATACTAGAACTAGTAGCTACTATATCTAAAGAAGAGCCTTAGTAAAACTAATATAGAGAACGTCTATAGTAGATATATCTACTACTAAATAAAATAGTAGTAGAAACTAGGAGATAATAGTACCTAGATATATTATCTTACTAGTAGTATTATATTAAGGTATCGTAACCCTAACGAAGATAACTTATACGAGTATAAGTTTTACCTCGCTAGCTAAACTAATTTTTATATATATATCCCTTTTTAGCGCTATTATTTTAAGTAATTTAGTAATATTTACTTTTTAACGTTTCTAAGCGAGTTTCTTAGCGATAATAATATACCTTAATAGTATAGTTAAAAGTAATAGTATAGTACTATATACTTAGAATTTATCTTATATAATAAATATTAACTACTCGTCTACTATTAATTAATATAATAGTAGTACTAGAACTCGATAGGCGAAAGCCGTAACTTATATTAGTATTATATAGGAAAAGTATATATATATATCTATATACTACCCCTATTATAAATAATACGAGATAGTATAATACTCTTATCTTAAAAAATACCTAATAACTATTACGTTATACGAATAGCTATAGACTATTAAATATTATACCGCTTACGGATAATTTACCTTTACTATATATTATAGTAAGTAACGTATAAATTACTATATATAAACCTATATAAGCCTATAATACCTATAATATTAATACTATTAAACTATAACCCGGCTTTATTTAGAATACCTAGAATAGAGTATCTACCTACGACGACGTCTATATAGAAAATAAACTAGTTATAAATCGCGAATATTATAGATACTAATAACCTAGAGCCTAAATAATCTAGAGGAATAGAGATAAACGCGCCTTCGGGAATAAAAGTAATAGAAGAGTAATATCCGTAATTAATATAATAAGACGCTAATAATACTAGCGAAATAAGTAATACGGATATAACGATTTACGTCGATAAAACGAACGACGCTAATAGAATAAATAATATTATTAAGGACGTAATAAGTACGCCGGAGCTAGAATAGTAGCTAGTAATCTAAAAGGCGGCGGTCGACCTTACTATAGTAACCTCGATAACGATAACCGAGACTCTACCTATAACTATACCGGCCAAGTTAATAGAAAAGCCCGATATCGAAAAAGAGAAAGTAAAAGAGTTAGAAGAAAAGATAGAGGAACTTAAAGAGAAAATAAAGAAGCTAGAAGATAAACTAGATACTATTAAATAGAAATAAAAGTAGGTAGAGCGCGAACTAGTACGACTATATAATACGTTCGATAGTCTTATAAGTATAGTAATATAGTATATTAAAGTAGCGGGAGCGATATAGCTATACGCCCTTAGGGATATAAGCCCTAGTACTATTATAGTTAAAGACGCTATAGGTAATAAATCGATACTATAACTACTAGGTAAGATTAGTCTATACGACGTCGGTTAACTAATATAGATTATTATTAAGTCCTCGCTTAATATACTATAAGAGGTAGTATATAGAGCTATCTATAAGGAATTTTAACCTTACTATATATTACTATTTACTATAACTATAGCTATAGAAATAAAACCTATAAAAGATAAGATTAGATAACTAGGCCTATATAATAAGATAATAAACGTTACCTTTAATATAAGCGACGAGCTAGATAATAAAATTAAGACTCTACCCGTTAATCTTTAAGCTATTTAGTAGAGTACCGCCCGAACGAAAGTTATAACTAGAGTTCGTCTTTACTATAATATACTAGAAGAAAAGCTACTAACTAAGATATTTATCTACCTAGACTATCTACTACTAGTAGAAGTTAAGAAAATTAAGACCTTAAAGAAAAGTTCGGTAGCTAAAGAAATAGCCCTATTAGAAAAATTAGTAATAAAGATTTTTAAAACGCGTAAGAGTACGGTTAAAGTAATAATTAAAGGAAGAATAATTAATAAGCTATACTTACTACGTACTACTACTAGCTACGCGTTAGCCTTCTAAGGAAAGATTAGACCTCTAATAGTAGTAGACCTTATAGTATATCGACTAGCTCGAACGTACGTAAACGAGTATTCTATAGGTTTCGACTTTATTATATCGAATAAATGTAAATATTATATTAAGTATTAATATAATAGGATATAGGACCTCGACTATAGACTACCACCCGGGATATAGATCTTAATACTAAAGCTAGGGTATTAAATAAACGAGGACGGTAAGGTTCTTAATTTAGAAGGGATTACGATAATAGAGCCTAATAATATCTAAGCCTATAGCCTTATAGATAATATCGAAGTATAGAAGCTAGGGGAGGTATATATAAAGCTAACTACTTTCGACTTATAGATAATAAAACTAGGTAAGAACTAAGCTAAATTAAAAAAGAAGATTACGTAGTTAGAGAAGAATAGCGTTTATAAAGGAATACGACTAAAATTAGGTCTTAAGGGCTAATTAACGATTAAGCTAAAGTTCGATCTATACTCGCGTATAGCTACTATAGTAGTAAAGGACAAGTACCGGAACGTAAAGTCGAATTAGATTAAAGACCTATTTAAGCTATACTAGAGTAGGTTTAAGTAGTTTTTTAATCTATTAGACGTCGACTACGTAGAGCTAATATTTAAAGTAGTACTAGAAGACTTCCTCAAGGCTTTCCGGGAGTACTAGTAGAACGACTTAAGGGCTAAGAAGTTTAATATAAAATGTTATTAGCTCTTACCTAAGGATATTATATAGTAGAGGAAGGCGAAGTCTTTCTAGACTCTACTATATAAATACGGCGCGAATATCGATCCGAAGATTAGTGCTAGACTCGACGCCGAGCGCCGTAACGATAAAACTTAAGGTAAGAAAGCCGCCACGAAGAAGACAAAAGGTGGAAAGGCTGGAGAAATAATGATCGATAACGATGATAATGATAAAGGTAGAGGTGACCTGTCTGACACTCTAGCCAGCGTTATACCAAGCAAGAGGACATTCACCGCGATAAATACTGGAGCATCGAAGAGACAGAAATACCTTGACGGTTTGAAGGGTTTAGAGTGGATGATGGAGGAATCCGATGGCATCTCCGTTCATGGCGATGACGACGACGAAAGCATCTGACCGCCAACCCTCGATACCAGTGGCGGACGTGGCCCCGCAATGTATAGCAATCACCTTGAACCTGTATTGATACGATCCTTCGAAAACCGCCACAAACACGACACACGGCGGACGCATTCCTGTCATTTCCTTTGAGAAGGCGATTTGTGCGTTTTTCTTCGTGCACTCATGATCAGCCATGCACGATCTCTCCGGGCGGACAACGATGGTTTCTTGCCTCCGGGATTCACTGTCCTTATGCCTTTTTTCGTGCGCTCACGATCAGCCACGCACGATTTCCTCAGGCGGACGACATTAGTTTTTTGCCTCTAAGATTTTACTATCTTTATACGTTTTTCGTGCGCTTACGATTAGCCACGCACGATTCCCTTAGGCGGATAATATTGGTTTTCTACCTCCGAGATTTACGCTATTTTTTCGTTTTTTCTTCTATATATCTATTACCGCCACATCGAGCGGTAACGGCGGACACTACTAATACGAAACTATTAACTATGTCTAGTTAGATTCCTAGTATAAACTATCCTTACGAACGATCTATAGTAGGATACCATCGAAAGCTCGAAAGCGTTAGCCGAAAAGCGATACGACAGCGGACGGATATTAGTATATATTATTTTTACTATAAAATATAGGGTTTCGCGTATTAACTATATACCTACTTTAAAACGGCCTAATAGAGAGCTGTATACTTATATATAGCCCTTACGGTTTTTCTATTCGGTACTAATACTATATTATAAAAGTACCTCTACTTCTAACTTTAGCCGAATAACTAATTAATAGCGGCGTTAATTAGGGGAGTACGGTTACTTAATAAATATTACCCGTTTTAGTTAGATATAATCTATCCTAGTATAGTAACTAACTTAGGGAATACTACCTTTAGTCTATAGCCCTATTAACTACTATAAATAATTACTACGGTAGCTTAGCTAGAGATAGTAATACGAGTATTTTTCCTTTTTTAGAAGGATAGTTTTAGCCTTTTTATATAGATTTTCCTTTTACCCCTATCTCCCCTCTTCTATTTACTAATATACTTATTTAAGATACGAGTATTAGCTATAATAGATTCTAGGACTAGCGGACGACGTCTATATAGGATCTCGGGTATTTTCTTTTAATAGTAAATAGATTAGGTTCTCGGAATAGCCTTAGCTAAGCTCCGTTAGCCTATCTCTACCTTCGAGGCGGCCCGGTAGAGATATTATAGATAGTAGTATATAGCGTAGCTGGCCTATAGCGCTAGCCTATATAGCTAGGGCTATATAGCTAGGGCGGTATAGCTAAAGGCTATATAGTAGCCCTCTAGGCCTAGTTAGTTAGTTAACGAATATATAATCTATTTAAAAGACGGTACCTATTACAGGTAAGCCTAATAAAAGGGGAACTATTAGAAGAACTAAATTAGAAAATACCCCGTAGGATTAGAAGAGTACTAGATCTAAAAATAAAATAAATAGACGAGTCGCCTACTTAATAAAATAAGACTAGAGAACTAGAGGAGGACCCCGAAGAATAGGACCTCTATAATAATAAGCTAAAAAACTAGATTATTATTAGTTATATAAGAGTTATACTAATATAAGTATTTAAAAGACGACTCTCTAAATTATATAAGGAAATATCTAATAACTAATTAGATTAGAGATAAATATACGAATTTATAGATAGAAAGTCTAAGCTATTATAAATAGTAGAGTAGAGTTTATACTTCTATCGTTAAAACTAGTAGAAGAATACGGGATTTCCTATTAAGTTAAAGAAAAACCTATATAAGTAGATCTTAGAGATAGATTACCTATAGAATATAAAGGAGATATAATTTACCTTAAAATATAAAAAGTAATCCTAAAGATAGAAAATATTAGAGACTATTATAAATTTAATATTATAGAGATTAGAGATACTAATATAATTATTAGTTACGATTAACTAGTAATATATAATCTATAGATAGATTAGAAGCTATATAAAGTACTAGGCTACGAGTAGATAGCTCGAGTTATAAAAATTAGAAGACTAGATAGATCTAGCTACGAGATCTAGTATATATTCTAAAAAGAGAAGATAGACTTAATTTTATCTTATAAGATTATAAGGATCTATAAGAAGAACCTATAAAGAGTTAGTATTATTATAGTATAGAGAGTCGCGACTATATAAGAAGGACTATAGCTAATAATACCTCGAGACTATAAGGAATTCTAAGAGCTATTTAAAGAATATCTAGAAACCGATTTACTAGAGTACTAGGAATAGAATTATAAGATATATCTAAAATAGGGTATAAAGCTTAAGCCTAGACCTATATACTCGTTAATAGTAGACTAATAGGAAGAATTAAAGAAGTACTTAATAAAGAACTTAAAAAGAGGATATATTAGAGAAAGTTAAAGCTCTATAATATTACTAGTTCTATTTATTTTAAAGAAGAATAGAAAGTTATAACTTTATATAGACTATAGACGTTTAAATAATATTATAAAGAAAAACTAATATCTACTACTACTAATTAAAGAACTTATAGACTAACTCTAAGGAGTTAAGTAGATTATAAAATTCGATATCTAGAAAAAATTCTATAGAATTTAAATAGTAAAAGGGTATAAGAAGTATATAGTATTTAAGACCTAATATAAACTCTACGAGTATAAAGTTATACTATTTAGACTAATAAATATACTAGTAATATTTTAGTTAATTATTAATAGAATACTAAATAAATACTTAGACGTATTCTATATAGTATATCTAGATAATATTCTTATATATAGTAAAGGGATACTAGAAGAATATAAAGAATATATAAAGAAAGTACTACGAAAGTTATAATAAAATAGGTTACTACTTTACTTAAATAAATACGAATTCTATAAAATAGAGATTAAATATCTAGATTTTATTATTTTATAAGAAGAAGTATCTATAAACCCTAAAAAAGTATAGACTATAAGAGAATAGCTAATTCTAATATTAGTTAAGAATATATAATCCTTTCTAGGATTTACTAACTTCTATTAGAAGTTTATTAGAGATTACTTAAAGACTATATCTCTACTTATAGAAGTAACTAAGAAGAAAAAGAGATTTTAGTAGAACTAGAAATAATAAGAAGCTTTTAATAAGCTTAAAAATCTATTTACTTTAGTATCTATATTATAGATATATAACTTAATAAAACCTCTTAAAGTAGAAATAGATATATTAGATTATATACTAGGGATAATACTTACCTAGTAAGGGGAAGACGAAAAATAGAGATTAGTATTCTACTACTTATATAAGTTTAGTAAAGAAGAAGTAAACTATAATATTTATAATAAGGAACTTAGTACTATTATATTAGTATTTAAATAATAGAGACTATAGCTTATAAGAGCTAAGTATAAGATTAAGATTATTATAGACTACTAGAACCTTATAAGTTTTATAACTATAAAGAAACTTAATTAATAATAATTCTAATAGTCGGAATTACTAGCGGATTACGACTTTAAGATAAGTTACCGGCTAGAAATATTAAATAGAGTAGTAGATACTCTTAGTAGAAGATTAGATCTTTAAAGTACTAATAAACCCGTTGTATATAAACTAGTTCTACGAAAAGAATTAAATAGAACTTTTATATATAACTATATAAGGCTAGCTAAGATTATAGTAGTAGTAGATATTAAGAAAAAATAGAGAAATAAGACCTAAGAAACTATTAGGGATATTAATAGAATACTAGAGAAAGATAATATATACTTTAATAAGGAAGAATACTCTACTTAAATAAACGACTCGAAGATAAGACCTTATATACTACTAAGTCTTAGGGGAGACTTAATATAGAAAATTTATAAGAGTAAGATACTAAGATATCTAGGAATTAATAAAATAGTTAAATACGTAGATAGAGAATACCTACTTATTAATATAAGAGAGAAAGTTTAGAAAGTAATAGATAATTATTTAGAATATTTTAAGAATAAACCTAAGAGATATAAATCCTATAGATTACTCTAACTACTAGTACTATCTATACGATTATAGACTTATATTATAATAGACTTTATAGTAAAACTACTACTATTATTAGAACTAGAATTAGAAAGATTATATAATACGATTATAGTAATTATAGACTAATTAACTAAGGTAGTATACTTTATCCCGACGAATAAAGTAATTATAGTAGAAAATATAGCTTACGAGGTTAAAAGAATACTTATTACTAATTATAGATTACTAGAATAAATCCTTATAAATAGGGATAAACTATTTACTTTAAAGTTTTAGAGTATACTACTTATAAAATTAGAAATTAAAAGAAAGCTATCGACTAACTTCTATCCGTAGATAGACGGTTAGATAGAACGAATAAACTAAATTCTAGAGAAGTATCTTAGGTTTTATATTAATAAGTTATAGGATAACTAGATTAAATTACTACTAATAATATAATTAGTATATAATAGTAAAAAGTCTATAATAACTAGATACTTACTATATTATATAAATTACGGATATAAGCTAACGACCTATAAAGACCTAAAGGATATTAAAAGTATATCTACTAGGATAGAAAAAAAGGTCTATTTAATATAAGAACTATATAAAGAACTTAGTACGTAGATAGTATATAGAAACCTTATAATAGCTAAAATAGTAAATAAAAGAAGGCTCGAGGGACTAATCCTTAAGAGAGGGGATAAAGTTTTCCTTTTATAATAAAATTTAAAAATTAAATAACTATATAATAAACTAGATAATTTATAAATCGGACTATTCGAAATTAAAAAAAAAATAGAACTAGTTAACTATAGACTAAAGCTAGCTAAAGGTATAAAGATATACCTAGTATTTTATATATTATTATTAGAACTAGTACTAGAAGACGCTAAAGTAGCTACTAACGTCGAACTCGAAGACGAGGAGTATAAGGTTAAGGAAATTTAAGAATTATAGAGGTTTGGACGTTAGTAGAAATATTTAGTTAAGTAGATAGAGTAGCCTACTAGCTAAAATATATAAGAACTAGTTAAGAATCTATAGAACTACTAAAACCTAGTTAAGTAGTATTACTAGAGGTACCTAGAGGTAGAGACTCCTAACTATCTAGAAAAGTAGAAAAATTAGTAGACTCGTATAGTAAGGGTTACTATAGTAATATAGGTAAGTCGGAAGAGGTAGAGTAAGTAGTTTCTACTTATTCTAACTTTTCTAACTTAAAGATCGAAGCTAACTTACGATTAAGAAGCTTATATTAATAGATATTATATTAAGCTAGTTATACGTAGATATACTATTTATAAGCTTAAGTAGCTAACTCTTTATCCTTAGTAGATTCTAATTTAGATAGGAGTTAAGAGTATTCCTTCTTAGTACGAGTAAGAGACTTATTAGTTACTACTAGACTATAAGAAATATTCTAAGAGAGATATTTACTATAACGAGCTAAGGATAGTAACGTCTTATATTTATAGCTAGTAAATTAATAGTTTAGATATAATTAAGTTAATAGTATTATATAACTAGAGCGAAGGACGTAGTAAATAAGATAAAGATAACGAGCTATAAAAGTCTTAAGACCTTTAGATATTATTAGAACCTAGGAGGAAAATAAAGAATAGGACTTAAATATCTATAAAGGGGAATATTACCTACTCTTATACCTAGATAAGAGGCGGAATAACTAGAATACTAGACTAAGAAAAGAATTACTAGTACGTATACGCGAGTTACGGCGTAGTATAGAAAGAATTACTAAAATAATTAGACTACTACTAAATAGAGTTACGAGAAAAGAAATATAACTTTAAGGACGAAGCTTTAGAAAGAGAAGTAAGTATTATAACCCTACGTAAACTATAAGATACGGGGTATCCCGAGAAGGTTAGAAGCTAAGATAAGGGCTTAGTTAGTAATCTAATATTATATAATAATAATCTACTTAATCTATATCTTAGTAAATAGAGTAAATAGAATATAACTAAGAATAATCTACTTAATCTATATCTTAGTAGATAGAGTAAGTAGAGTAAGGTAAAGTAGAATAGATATAAGAAAGTAGAGGATCTCCTAGATTTTCTATCTTAATTCTTTATAATTAATCTTTAGTTCTTTACCTAATACTTACGAACTAGATTAGATCTTTTCCTAAGTAGTTATTCTAGTAATAGAATTCGTTAACTTAATCTTAACCTATTAGAAACTAATAGTACGATAAACGTTCTATCGGCTCTAACCCGGATCCCGTATAAAGGTACGTACAACGTATAATAATAATAAGTAAAGATCTCTAAGTACGCCGTCTAGAATCGATCTATATAGAAGCCTATACTATCTACTAAGGTAGCCGGCTAGTAGTTTACTCGGTAATTATAGAGTAATTCTATTTCTCCTATAGGTATTAAAAAACCTACTTAGAATTTAGCGTTAAGTCCTTCTAAACTAAGTACTTATCTAAGAACTAAATAGTTACCTATTTCTAATCGATATTCCTATACGCGCGGTAGAACTCTAGGCGTTTCTAAGTAGTAGTCCTATCGATTTTAGGCCTTCTAGCTACCCTAAAGTTAGTAAGGCCTTCGTCTTTTAAGGCTCTATAGGCTATACGGTAGGAGTAGTCCTTCCTTAGGTAGGCTTCCTTAATAAGCTATTTATACTAAATCTTTAGGGTTTTTTAGGTATATCGTAATAGCGTTCGTTTCTTCCTCTTTATAAGTATAGAAGGCCTACTAGAGTAAGGGCGTAAGGTATTACTACCTATTTTACTATATCTATAAAGGGTTCTATATATAGTAGTACGCGCGATGCCGAACTTAGCCGCGAGCTCTTTCGTACCTACGCTAGCCTTAGATTTCGAAATAATACTAATACGCGCGTCGGTAGATAGCTCTATATTAGGGCGACGATTTCCACTAATTTCTGTACCGAACGAGCGTTGTGGGGGTATATTATAGATAGCTTTAGTATAGGTGTTGATACGCGCGTCGCGTTTTGGTGGGGTTCGTTTGCCAGATTTTTGTCATGTGACTGTACATAAGAGGGTATCTGTCACCGTGTAGAGCTCGCATCACTACACAGTCGAGCACAATACGATGAGCTTCCCTAACGTCACTTCTACTTTCGCGGGCGATAGCAATCAGAGTTTGCAGGTCGAAGATAACTCAGACTCTGTCCACATGGCTAGAGCTGGTGCGTCTACGCTTCTCTCCAGCCAACCCTGTGCTAATCACGCGCAATCTGCATAGAACACCCCGAGACTCCACCGCTGCCCGCGTGCTTTGTGCCATTCCGCCGCGATCCCGACTTTGTCGACCGCGCAACGCTGCTCGATCAGATACGCGAAAAATGCTCTATGCCTGCATCGCGAGTCGCGCTGGTGGGCCTCGGTGGTGTGGGGTAAGTCCAGCGGACCATGTGGTCGATGCTCGTACCTGACGCAAGATACAGCAAGTCGCAACTGGCCATCGAGCACTGCTACCGCACCGCAGAGCAGTCGCCGCAGACGCGGGTGTTCTGGGTGCACGCCAGCAACACCGCGCGACTGGAGCAGAGCTTCCGCGAGATAGCCGAGCAGGTCAAGGTTCGCGGCCGCAAGGGCCTGCAGGCGGACATATTCAACCTAGTGCACGATTGGCTGCGCGACGAGAAGAATGGGCAGTGGCTCCTAGTGCTAGACAACGCCGACGACGCTGGGGTGTTTCAGAGCTCGGCGGAGGAAAATGGCAGCAGCGACAGCCGCAGTGCTTTCAAGCAGCACTTATCGAAGTGTCTACCTCTAAGCAGGCACGGCTCAGTGCTTGTGACGAGCCGGACACAGCGCGCAGTGATGCAGCTTGTGGAAGACAGCGACGTCATACCTATTGAGCCGATGGACGATGCAGCTGCACATGCGCTTTTACGCACCAAGCTGGGAGACAAGGTAGATAGCGACGGTGGCATTGCTGAGCTGGCAGCGACGCTGGACTTCATCCCGCTCGCGCTCGTGCAGGCGGCAGCATACATTCGAGAGCGAGCGCCGCGGTGCACAATGCGGCAGTACCTCGAGGAGTATCGCCAAAGCGACAGCAGAAGGACGAGCTTGTTGAATCATAGTGCCGATTATCTCCGCCGCGACAAGACAGCTAGCAACTCGGTCCTCTTGACATGGCAGATATCGTTCGACCACATACACAGCACCAAGAGGTCAGCGACAGATCTGCTGTCGCTGATGAGCTTCTTCGACCGACAGGGAATTCAGGAAGCTGTGCTCCGTCGCTCAAGCGCTACAACAGACAATGACGGATTTGAGGATGATATTCTCACACTACGAGACTTCTCGTTTATTACGGTAACTAGGGATGCAGCTACCTTTGAGATGTACAGCTTGGTTCAGCTAGCTACGCGCAAGTGGCTGGAGAACCAGGGTCAACTTGACAAGTGGAGGGAACAGTTCATTTCCAACCTTTGCGCAGAGATGCCTAAAGGACAATACGAAAACTGGGAGAAGTGCCAGGCACTGTTCCCTCACGCAAGGGCAGCACTAGTACAGCGCCCTAAAGACAAGGAGTCACTGAAGAAGTGGGCGCTGTTGCTCTATAATGCATCGTGGTATGCATGGCAGCGAGGAAGAGCCGGTGAGGCAGAGGAGATGGCAACGGTATCGGTGGACGTTAGAAGAGAGGTGCTTGGTGAAGAACATGCCGATACGTTGGAGAGCATGAGTATGGTAGGAATAGCAAGGGAGTTTGGAGGAAAGTACAAAGAGGCGGAGGCGACGTATAGACAGACGCTGGCGCTAACGGAGAAAGCACTTGGGCGAGAGCATCCAAACACGCTGGCGAGCATGAACAACTTGGCGATAGTACTAAAGAGTTAGGGCAAGTACGAAGAGGCAGAGGCGATGTACAGACAGACGCTGGCGCTGAGGGAGAAAGTGCTTGGGCGAGAGTATCCAGGCACGCTGGCGAGTATGAATAACTTGGCGGAAGTGCTAGACAGGTAGGGTAAGTACGAAGAGGCGGAGACGATGTACAGGTAAATACTAGCGCTGTACGAAAGGGTGCTTGGGCATAAGTACCTAAATACGCTGACGAGCATAAACAACTTAGCGGTGGTGCTGGACAAGTAGGGCAAGTACGAAGAGGCGGAGATAATATACAGGCAAACGCTAGCGCTGTACGAAAGGGTGCTTGGGTATAAGTACCTAAATACGCTGACGAGTATAAACAACTTAGCGGTGGTACTAGACAAGCAGGGCAAGCACGAAGAGGCAGAGGCGATGTACAGACAGACGCTGGCGCTGAGCGAGAAAGTGCTTGGGCGAGAGCATCCAAACACGCTGGTGTGTATAAACAACTTAGCGGTGGTGCTGGACAAGCAGGGTAAGAACGAAGAGGCAGAGGCGATACACAGGCAGACGCTGGCGCTAAGCAAGAAAGTGCTTGGGCGAGAGCATCCGAACACACTGGCGAGCATGAACAACTTGGCGGTAGTACTGGGTAGTCTGGGCAAGTACGAAGAGGCAGAGGCGATGCACAGGCAGACGCTAGCGCTGAGCGAGAAGGTGCTTGGGCGTGAGCATCCAGACACGCTAGCGAGCATGAACAACTTGGCGGAAGTACTAGACAGGCAGGGCAAGTACGAAGAGGCGGAGACGATACACAGGCAAACGCTAGCGCTGTACGAAAGGGTGCTTGGGCGTGGCCACCCCGATACGATTACTAGTGCCAGCAACCTTGGGTCAGTAACAGAGAGGCAGGACAAGTACGAAGAGGCGGAAAGGATGCATCGTCGCGCACTTGAAGGCAGAGAGAAGTTGCTTGGGCGTGAGCATCCTCACACACTCACCAGCGCCAGAACAATCATGTCAAAGGAGCGAAACGCTGAAATGCCTGATGACAGATCCATAGCATCACACACAACCACAGGGCGTGAGAGACAAGTAAAGGATTACATAGCCCGTTTCCTCGCTGACGATATGGAGGTGCGTGTACTGTGTAGCAGCGTATTGGACAGGATAGATCGAGAGCAGTTCGTCGACATCGGACGGCAGATGCTCAAAAGCTACTATCTGGGCTTACTAGAACACGCGACGACAGAACTGGAGAAACAATGTGTTCGCTTGTTGAAAAGCTCATCAGGTAGACGGAGAATATGCGAGGGCATCGCTGATATCATTAAGTTGGAGGATGCTCAAAATGAGGAGAAGAGTATGCCCACTGAGCAGAATCGATTGGCAGGGGAACGCCTCGAGATGTTTAAAAAGGACCTTCCGGACGCCTACCTATATCTCGCCCCAAATCAACTCCCAGAAATCGAAACCGAGCTTCCGACCGACTACAACGACAGCATCGAATTGGAGGGACAAGGTACTGTCGAAAGCGATGATGGCTTGCCAAATCTTGCTAGGATGAAGGAGTTTTTCCGAGAGTCAGAAGCCTTTCAAGTGCTACTCAACGATCTCAGGACACAACTTCTTCCACACTCAGTTAGAGACGTTATACAAACAGCTCCACACGGTTCCTTGTGGTTGTCAGATCAGCACAACAATTCTTTGAGCAATCGAATGAAAGCTTTCGTCGAAGACTTTACTATGCTGAAATGGAATTGGTGGCCTTTAGAGCCTAGGATGAGAAATTTGACTTCGAGCGAAACGCGTCTATTCTGGCACTGCGTAAGTAGAAATATTGAGAAAATACTTAAGCTGATACTGTACAGTCTTGTGGTACGCGGCTCTGGCAAGAGATCTCCCTGGACGACGCCAACTTGATCAGGCCTATGCTCTTGAATCGAACCACTGAATCAGCTTTGCTACGAAGATGCAAACAAAACAGTGGCCTCACTTCTTTAGTCGCGAAGTTCATAGCATTTGCGGCACCCCAGTCAGCCGCAGCTCAGAGATATGCTCCCTCCAATATCGCACAATCTTCTCGCAGTGCTATACTAGGCTCACAAGATACCGGTACTACATCCAGTTCGCACAACCCACAAAATCCCGCTCAAGCAATAGATCAAGTGGCAGGTTATGGGGTATACACTACCACGAGACAACAAGCTACTTCGATTAATCCGCGGATACTGTTCGGGGTGAAAGGACCCCACCCAGCATTAAAACTGGAGCAAATCGAGATCAACGATACGACGAATGATAGCAACTTCTATGGCGAACTGAGAAAGCACTATAGGCTCAACCGTGGTAAATTTAGGTACTGGTTCTCATTCTGGAGGCTAGGAAACTGCGAGGTCGTGAAGGCAAGGCATTGACTTCTGTAGAGACAGACAATAACTGACGCAGAGGATATAGTACCAAACCTACAGGCCCCATTACGTCCTCAAAGAACATAAGGATTTACCTACGACTAACGATTACGACTACTTCCCTCGATATCCAGAAGCACAGAACCCGCCTGTATCACAACACGAGTTTTCAATGCACCTCAATGCATGCGGTGTTTCCTGCCACTGGGCATTGTTGAAAGACCATGTACCAATATTCGGGAATCTACTCCATGATTGTTTGCCACGACTAAACACAAAACGCGCGATCAGACGAATCCCAAAGAAAATGTCCCCTTTCGATACATCATCTACGGACGATGACAAGGCATATGCTTGGGGTCTAGAAGCAAGACATGAGATCTCAGTCGCCTACGTAGTTTTCTACCACCTTCTTATCGTCATTCCTCCTTTTAGTTTCTGGGGCTGGTGGCAAACTACACACCCAGGCGATTTGCAGAACGCCTCCGTCCCTGCTACTGTTGTCCTTACAATGCTCTCGTTGTTCTGGGGTACAAATGGGATCCTGACACAAGGACGCAAGTTGGGCGAAACGGTTATGTAATCCTGTCTTGGAATGATGTGAGTAGTGCTATCAATGCTGTTCCAGCGAAATTCCAATCTACAATCGGTCGACAAAGGTCTGTTTGCCTAAGCCCATGAAGGTCTATTTTCGAAGCGCGTCTCTGCCACCGCTAACCCTACCGGATTAAGTTAGCGCCTGTCCTCATGTAGTCGAATATGTAGAGCCGACTTACCACAAGCGCGACCCGCACACTGCTCGTCGCAACCTGAGGGCGAAGTGTACAGATTGTGGCCTAAACTCCTAGGCGAACAGACTCTTTTCGAGTGATTGTATTAGAGTTGCGAACACGTTTGAGAGTTGAGCGGATGCGACCAGTTCCAGGCCATCCTCATGGTTGTGTGCTAATAATAGAACAAAGGTCAATTGAAGGAATATGCTAGAACGTGAATATCCATTACAGATGACAAAGCCTTTCCCGTTGCGCTAAATTCTCACGACGAATCGTGCCCATCGCTTCTTAACGGAGAAATTTTTAGATCGCCACCACAGATCATTATCTAGTATTCTAAGACGAAGGATTAGTGCTTTGACACCTAAAGCTTCACCCTGTACCCCCGATATGCGATAGCAGGCTGAAATTATTGCTTGGGCTAGGGTGATAAGCTGAGACATGAAATATCGCCGCCAGCAGATTGACCGCTACTGGCTTCAACATTGCGTATTTTTCTATCTAGATGTTAGTAGCACGTAGAACATGAGTGGATGAAAAAAATTAAAAACTTCAAGACGTCCTCGAAACGGCTGTTCTACCTGTTAAAAACTGACTTAGCGAATATTGTTCCGCTATACCGGTTGTTCCGTCACAAAGGGATGCACGTTATATAAATTAGATTATAGAAGGTCGCGTAAAGGTTGCGCGAGCTCGATATCAGCCAGCTACTTAGCTCGATATCAGCTAGTTACTGAGCCTGATACTGAGCCTGATACTAAGCCTGGTACTGTGCCTGATACTATACCCCGGTTCTTGATACGGCTGTCCTGATCAAGGATAGGGGTTTGCCCCATCAAGGATGAGGGCATGGTACCATAGTGGTTATGATCACCATCAATTACGATATCACAATTTACACAGATTCTATTACACCGGTTCCAAGAGGTTATTGTATTCGATTTATTGCCGGGCAGAGTCTCAGATCTCGCGCTCATCTATTCAGGGTGGAGGGTTGTCGAGTAGTCAGTACCCTTCCCAACGTTATTGACTGCGACATGTTTAGCGGCCCGAGCCACCCGCTCGATGGCGTCGCTCCAGCTCTACAAACAAGTTATCGAATGCAGAATCTCCGCCACTTGCACGTGTGTTATCATATCGTGCGCTGTCGCGACCCGCAACCTGCGGGGTAGCAGTATACTCAGAACCATCAGCAGGGGCCTCTATCATGCGAGGCGATCGACGAGACCGAACTGGCGAGTTCTGGCTCAACGAGGGAGCGGGGCAACCCGAAACACGTGCATACTCTCGATTCAGCTCATCCATAGTCATAAAGCGCAGGTCACGTCCCAACTCACTGTCAGGAGTCACGAGTCGTATGTGAATGTACAAATACCGGTCGCGAGGGCTCGTATCAGTTTCGCAGGGGGGGTGCGGACGATGTTGGATTCGCTTGCTGAACTCGGACCCATCATAGTCACGACGAGAGCGGCTATCGCCGCCGTTACCGTACGAGTAAAAGCGAGGCTGCTCGCGCCCTGCGCCATTAACAACTGTCCGACCATGCTCACTATAAAAATTGCTACCATGAGACATATTGACTAGATCTCTCTGTGGTTACTTCGGAGGCTTAGCGTTTCGTGAATGCGAAAATTCGATGATCTCCTCGTTGAGGTGATGATCGTACTGGGTTGATAATGCTGAGAACCGGATAATTGGCGTAGAATATATAGTTTCAGATCGGTTGCAATGTGCGCATACAATGAAGATGTAGCCACGCTTAACATTGGTGAAAGAGTTAGTCTGCTAAGACTAGCGTTCTACAATGTGCACATGCTAGAAGTTGCCGACGCGCTTTGTCCGGTTACTGCTCATTCTTAATATGAAGAGAAGCCGATAGGCATCCCATATACGCGCTTAGTGTTAGTATATATATCCAATACCCAAGAATCGGCACTAGTGATTACTTTTGTCGATATCTTTCACTTAGCCAGCGTCAGCATATCAATATTAAATTCTCCATACCTTTAAAACACAACTACTTCCCTCTTTCTGGAATCCCCTAACGTATTCATATGATATTTCCTATATTTTCCTCACCAGACCCCACGTAGTAATGCTGTGTGGCGAACACGTCGCCTTTATGGCGCGCAACTGTGGCACAATACTTGCGAAACTTACCATCATCTGTCGGTGTGTCCATCAATCCAATAACATTTATCGACCGCATGAAAACATTTCATCTAGTTGCTGTGCCCTTCTACCAGTTGGAACTAGAGCCTAGGCGATTTCCTGTACGTCAATGGTATCCAATCTTCGCGAGGCTTTGCACTAAGCGCAGCGCAAAATCTTCTAGGCCTAGGGTCTTGAGTCCACTCATGTAAGACCAAACAGGTTGGTTTTGAAGCAATCATAAACTTCTGCATAGCCTGCTGCGTCACACTTCCTGATGCGAAATAGAGCCGCGGTTCCTCTGCTTCCTCAACTAGCGGTTCTTCCAACACCTCTAGAATAAACCATGGATATCTCAGTAGCTTGTGGAACCTTTCCGTATTTTATGTCTGCAAGAGCTGGAAGAGTTTCAAAGCAATTAACGCTAGCAAGTCTCCGGGGTCAGCAGTTATCATAGGATACGGAAATCACGTCATTGCCTTGGAGAATTGGGCGGTTGCGCCCAGAAGCAGGTATTTCCGCTTCAGTCATTTCTTGGAGCTGAAGCTGTTTGGGCCGGGGTGGGGCTGCACTCCTCTGGTACCACCAGCTCCTCCGCAACCAGCCCGCCGCCCTCTCCAACCCCGCTACCATTAATGGCTTCACTTCACATGACCTTCTAGTTTATTCACTACTTTTCTTCAAGAGAGCCTTAACAATATGGAAATCAAATATTTGGCGCTCTACAAAACTGTCGCTGCGCCCGAGTAATTTCGATAACCACTTGGCGTCTACACTGGCCTTCCACATCTAATTAAACAGTGAGACTCTTCAGTAGTCCTATAAACTAATTTTTCTATTCACCCTCTACAAGGAAATACTTCTCCAGGTTACTCCCTTTCTAGGTGCTCCGTCGGACGTGGAACAAATCATGTCCGTGTCAAGACCTTCTGCGAAGTAGGATCTGCACGTGAAAATTGCCAGATGCTGCCGAAACGCGTTCATGACTCATTCAATGTATTTCAAATCATACGCTTTACTTAGTGCAATCACAAAGTTAATGCGGCTGACAGTAAAAGTGGTAGGGATAGGAACCATAGATTGATCTACGAAAACCATGTGGTTTGGATTCGCATAGTAGGAGTCTCTTCTGTAAGGTCCGCACGAAACATAGTAGGAGTTTGTATATAGTGGAGTTACTATACCTATGCTTTATACACGATAATAGAGCTATAGAGCGCTATATAGTACTATGGATCGTAAGATACCAACGAGGTAATGTTTCGAACATTGAACATTGAACATTGAGGCGACGAGTAATGACATGTGCTGCCGAACCGTAGATCCTGGTTGGGAGACTAACAGCGGTAGCGGTGAGTTAGCGCACCCATACTACCGCCTACAGTATAAAAAATTGCCTGCGATGATGCCAGCATCCCACTCACATCCATCTCTTATCCTCAGCCAGCTTCCTCACTACATCCATCCCTTATCCTCAGCCAGCTTCCTCACTACATCCATCTCTTATACCCAGCCAGCTTCCTCACATCAATACCCACCAACCACATTACGAAATTCATAGCTTGCGAAAGACAGGAAATCTCAGCAACACTCGTGTGTATCTTGTTTCGATAATGCAAGGCGCTTTCACCCCTAAAGTTCCCATCGGCCAGAGACCCGCTGTCATTACAATAAACCATGTTAGCTAAACCCCCCACTGCATCATCGACACGAACCCGCCTTGGGGCTCCGAAAATGACCTCAACTACGGTCCGGACTCTACCATCGGCCTTCCCGCCTAATAAAAATCCGCTTCCGAGAAGTCTGGACGAGTTACACCGACTAGTGTGCCAGAAATCCCCAAAATGTCTTTGCCCGGTCTGCGACACGGAGTACTACACAGCCCTATGGGGAAACCCACTCTTCAAGAAATATAAAATCAATCGCTTTGTGCATACACGGAATGAGTACGGCAACAAGGTCTGTGCGCCTTTACAACTGGTCCCATGGGCTCACGAAGCAATGGACCTCGCACACGCAGCTATCGGCTACTTCGATCGTCCGAAGGAGTTCCTTAATAACATTCAGTTGAATGGTTTGAGTGGGCTCATGCAATGGATTGAGCATCGAAAAGACGACATCTTAGTTCAAAAACCACAACACCAAATATATTGGGACCTAGTTACCGCATATGAAGTGTGTATGCTACAGCGATCCATCAACGAACTCTTCTTTTGTCAACAGCTTTCCGAGCTGCCGATTGGCTGGGATCACAGTTTGCCGCCGCAAACCTGCGGCCAAACAGCCAATCTACCAAGTCCGAACGGCGAGACGATTTCCATAGGACTGAACCCGCAAACATCGCAAAGGGATGCAAGCCTGATGTTGCACTTCCTCGGCACCTTATTACACGAAATCTGCCACGTGTTCCTAATGAGCTATGGGCGGGAGCCGGTGGAGCGGGATCTAGGGGCCGGTCATCATGGAAACTCATGGCAGACCATTGCTGCTGCTGTCGAGCGTGTATTCTTGAGTTTAACCGGACTGCCTGTTCTTCTAGGGAGGTTTGCAGAAGTGCAGAATCACTGGCATTGTCTGTATCCTCTACCTAGCGAACACAATCTCAGTGTCTGGAATCTCCATGACGAATTCCGGGTCGCCGCTTATCAAAAATATCTAGTACAGGTATACATTGCATGTAAATACAAGACGGAGTTCAGCCTGATCGGCTGCTATGAGCGATGGCGATACGACTACATGCAATATTATAGGCAACGGGAGAAACCGCGTAAACAGCACCTCGCTATCAATACGTTTGCGCGAACACACAAACCGCAGGCGACTGTTGAGGTCAAGGGAATAGCACGCAACCGAAGATCGTTTGATGGCATGAGCAAGTCCATTTCAACCGCGCAACGCGGGCATACATCGACGGCGAAATTCCTATTACTCGCATATGAAGCTAGGAGGAAGCTCGCCAAACGATGTATGCGGCGGAAAAATCCTCAACGAGGGAGAGTTCAAGAGCGCGATGAGGGAAATAAGCCATCAGGTCCACGATGTCTAGGTTCGGTTGTCGATTTTGAAGGTCATGATTGCTGTCAGTTTGCTGTGTGAGCAAGGGGTGGGTGTTAATGTTGGGGAAAGATTGAATGGTTAGAGTATCACATATGGCGTGCCAGTTTATTCCACTACGTAATGCTAATCACTATTTGCACTTTCTCATTCGCATGTTAGCATTGATGAAAGAATAGTTCGAAAGCCCTTGAAAGATCCTCATACATTACCTCCCAGCTCCATCAAAGAATTTGAAGAGCTAGCCCGCTCCCGAGCAACGCAATGTACTTGTGACACCTGCCAGCCTGAGCTCTACCAGTGTATTCAGCACATCCCATGGCCGCCGCATCTGAAAATCGACATCCACACCAACTCAACAACGAACATGTACGGACACACCATTTATGCGCTGTCGAAATTAAGCTCGAGCCGTATGCGGCCGCCAGATATGATGGATCTCACTCGATCGATCATCACGTACTTTGATCAGCCATGGGAGAATTTGAATGATGAACAGCTACATCGCTCGTGCAGAGTTATATCGTTGGTGAGATGCGAACTGGAGCAAGATCCTTGATGTTTCTGGGGAGAGAGATAGTCAGGAACTTTTGTCTCAGGCTGAGATGCGGCAATTGCTGAAATGGTTCAGTGAGATCTTTTCCCGGGGGAAACATGCCTAACGTAAAGTTCCACCGGAACCCGTCGCTGAAAGTTCTGGGACGTAGCTATCGCGGCAATTTTCGGTCAAAGATTGAGATGAGCCTGCGATAAGTATGGAAAATGGGTATGGAGGTTTCTACCTCCTGACTCTCATTAGCACGCTCATTCATGAAGCCATCGATGTGAGGTGTCCAGCCTAAGGCAACAGGCGCCAAACCCCCTTGGATAGACTTTACAGACTTTTTTCAACCGGAACTAGGTTTTCCTCAACTATCATGGTTGCACAGATTGCTGGAGCTTGAAGCTCGGCCAGAATAGCGGTCATGACCGCACTTTTCAAATCATTGGTACAAAGTTGGACGAGGTCTTCCCACGTCTCCTTGGACTACCGCTGAAGCTTGGACGTTGAGAAAGACTTATTGCGTCCTGGGATAATTTAAACCATCTACCAAGTCCGCATGATTTAGTAACATTCGGCCTCGGGAACTTGAGCTAGGGTTCCAACGAAGATGAGGATAACAGTACACTCCTCCATCTTACCCATCAATTATGCTGCTACGTTAAGGTGGAACACATGGGATTGGAGACGCTGAAGAACCTGGAGGATTATTAATATTGCAGCAATACCGGAGCGGCGTTTAGGACGAGACGAAAATGGCAGGTTGATCGTGGGAGCGCGTCAATGCGTTATTGAGGGAGAGCCTGAGGATTGGGAGCAGATCGATTGTGGGGATGTGGACGGTCGTTGATACTGGTCTTGTGCGGGGAGCAAGGTAGCTAGGGTAGGTAGATGGGCGTTGCCGCGAGTTTTGCCGTACCGTCCAAAAGCTCTAAACGGCAGAAAATCTTCTAATGATACCCCTTTGCCATGCAATTTTGTCATGTAGCCCATTTTTGCTGGTACTCTATATGTTGAAAGCTTGCGTAGTTTCTATGACTAGGTCGGGCGAAGTCTGCATCCGTACGTCAAGGGTCTGAACTTCAATGGATGCCCATCGCACGCAATCAAAGTGCGATGGAATGACATGACAACTAGAGTGAGCCATATCGCCAGCATAAAAAGATAAAATGTCATTGGAATACGACAGCTCTTCATAGTTACTTGATGTCGATCGTGGTATCGCGAAGCGTGCGGGGTTGCAGCCTCGTGAATGCGCGGATGCCTGAACGCGGCGTCAAAGACCCACACCATCGTTCCCTTGGTCAGCATTGTGCATAAGCCCTTGGCATCCTTCACAAACCTCGCCGCCGCAGCCACAACTTGTGCGAGGCGTAAGCTGCGTCGCGCGGGGAAACGGGACGCGGCAATCTTCTCAACATGTGGTAGTGTTTCGCCGCTCAGGGGCGCGGGGGCTTTGAGACGGCTCGGTTTCTCGGACGGTCACATTCTGTTGATTCGCGGATACGTGCGATGGGCGTTTGATGGCCGTTGCACCGCGGCCGTCGCCTTGCTTTTGTTGAAAATGTGAAGGGGAGGTACCTGGTCATAGCTCCAGGATGCATCCTCGGGAGCAAGGGAGTGAGGAGTCACTTTTCGGATGGTCATCGGATGCGTCGCCTTTTCCATCACTTGTTCAAGTTTTTGAAGCAATTGAAGCAGCGTAAATGCTGTATCTCATCGTTGAATATTTTGCTCCACCTGGTGAATCTTTTTCTGCGGGCAATCTCCATGTCTTGCACCCGCAATGTCCGCGCCACAATCCCATTTACTTTTACCGGCCTCGTGTTACAGCCCCTTGCGCCTGTGCGCCTGGACCAGGTCTAGGGCTTGAGCGCAGTCCTCGACCTGACTCTTACGGGGCTATTTTCGGACTAGTGGGCATGTGATATCGCGTCACTAATATACGCGTTCCAATCGCGTCGAACATTCACTCCACCCCCCGTCGCTGGGCAGATAGCGGCCTGCCGACAGGCACCCTATTTAACAGCACCAGCGGGCGCCCTCTATTTGCCTGTTATCGCCTGTTCGTCGCCCTTTGAAGTTTCTGCCTAAGGTTATTTCTGGAGGAGACTTGCTTGCGCACAAGGACTCGTTTACTTGCTGCCTATAATCGGACTATAAGTACTCGACTCGCCTCGCTTCATCAATCGTTGTCTTTTCGTCGGATCCAATACGTTTCATCACATTCCATCATGTTCTCATCAAACCGATCAAAATATCAGGAAGGCAGCTTCTCGAAACACAGAGCGAGCAAGTCGAAATCGCACAGGAAGAACCCCTCTTTCAAGGACTCGCCACGCAAGGTCGAGAGGCTCGCGCAGGCTGCTCAAGCCACATCACCACAGTCAAACCAGACATCACCAACCATCGGAAGGTGAGTCAAACCGTCACTGATCAATCTTTGATGAATGTTGATGGCTAACCATCACTCTCATCAGTGCAATCATTACACTCTCTGTCGGACGAGAGCAACGCCTCTTCGCAGCTCACGAAGACGTTCTTTGTCACTCTGCCTTCTTCCAATCCGCTTGTCGCGATCAGTTCTTTTCATCCACCAACAAACGCATCGACCTTCCCGATGAAGATCCTGAAGTCTTCTCCTCGATCCTAGAGTATCTTTACAAAGGCGACTACTACCCTCGTCTCGAGTATGAGTCTAAGCGCAAGACATGGCATCTTGAAGACGGCGGCAATGCCAACGGCACTGCCGAAGCCGTCATCAACACTGTCACGGGTCCGATCCTCAAAGACACTGTCATCTACTGTCAGGCCGAGAAGTATGGACTACAGGAGCTGAAGAAGCTGGCGCTGCGAAAGCAGGGTCTGCAGTCTGGTATACAGTGCTCGACCATTCTGTCGTCTGCTCGCTTCGCATACGCCAATACTCCTGACAGCGACTCGAAACTACGAGCACACTACCTTGCTCTGATCATCCGTGCGCGACACACATTCAAGCGCAGCGGCACGATGCAGAACGAGATGGAGAATGGTGGCAAGCTCTTCTTTGACTTGTTCGTCGCTATGGTGAACCACATGGACGACTTGTCTCAGAAGACGCCTCGCTAGGCTACTTCCCTCCATCATCATCACTCACCCCCTTTCATCAACATCGTTCCCATCTCATCTCCGACTGCTTCATTACGCACTCTCCTCCCTATTTGGCACCTCGTTGTCGTCACAGCCCTGCGTGGTTGTCCACGTGCGCATCTCTTCTCTACACTCACTCTGAGTCACATTTTCGCCCCCTCCGATTCACATCCCGCTCATCGACCCCTTAACGCCCCGACCACCGATCTTAACCAGCACCAACACGCAACGCACATACGCGCGTCGGACTCATCGTCTGCCGTCGCCGTTATCTTCGCTTCTTGTATCATACACTTCCCTCGATCAGCCGCAAGGCTATGACTCTGAACCATCGAGGCTTCTACTCTTTCTCTCTCAGTTATGTTTTTTCAGGCGTTCAGGTTCCAAGATACCATTCTGGCGCTCATTTGCCAAACTCGTTGTACTATACTTATCTTTCTTCATCGTGTTAGCTTTCGCGTTCATCAGATTGAGTCACGATTGTACTTCTTCATCGCTGTTCTATCTCATTGGCCATCAAAATTTGCGAAGGATACTCGGCCTTGTTGTCTGGAGCGTTTGCCTTTTTCCGTTCTTCAAATAAAACGTGGCCATGTCACGGCGGCCTACCAGGTTGTTCTCAAACTTTTCCCTTTTCGCGACTTTTCAACATAATAACGACTCTCCACTGGGTTATTTCTGCGGGTCAGATGGGCACCAAATTGTACTACTGTTGAGAATGGGCTGCTTGTATGTTTGTCGATATTTCGGGTACTGCGGGAGTTGGAATGAGCTGGTGCGTAGTGCATCTACTATAACTATCATGGTGAATCGAATCTTGACTTGAGCGAGTCAAAAACCCATCTACTCTCTATGCAGGATTTGAAACACATAGCCAGCGGCCGAAGCGCCAGCTTCCTCTCCAGCCTCGTGATTAAAATACTACCTGTCACTCGCCGAGTCTCAATATCACACAGCGAAAAATCGCTCTCAGCAGCCCAGCACAGAACGTTTCAGCCCGAGAGAAAACCCCTCCCCAGTCTCCTCACGCCCAGCAATTTCCCAGCAAAGCATCCCAGATGCTACGATTAGCAAGCACACTATATCACACCAACAAGGATACGACCGCCAAATTAGTACCCCCGCCGACCCATCCAGCCCCTCGGGACGGCAAGTCTCACCTCTGCGCTCAGCGAGGCGTTGGGCGAGAAGATTGCCTCTTCCTCACCTCGGACGGCACGCTAGAAACATCTAGCCGCACAGCCGCGGTAACCAGCGCTGCGCCAGATGAGGCCGCCCACAGCCAACTTTCGCTCTGGTACTCACGCATCGTACAATGACTCACCACAACGGGAGCATTGTTCCGCGGCTACCAACACCGGAGACCGAACAAAGTTAAATGGTGAGACAAAGAATCTATGCAAGGTTCACAAAACGACGATCAGGGATGCCAAAACGCCTTTCGCGGGAGCAGACCCTCCGGTGCAAGAAAGTGGGAGCGAAGCAAGATCGGATACCAACAAGGAGGGGCGCTCTGGTATGGGATTGGATGGCATTGCTGGTTCAAAGTGGGATAAAGTGTTGGGGTACGTGTCGGAGGCTGACGCGATATCACATGATAGGGTGACAGTGCGTCCGTGCGCGCGGGATGCCGGGATGCTACCTAATGGGGTGGCAAAGCTATTAGAGAGAGAGAGAGCATGCACAAGGGTATGTCCCTTAAAGTTCTGTAACGTATCCTATTCTGGGTATATATGCTGTGCCATGGTCCGGTGTTCCTTGCCGGCGTGCTCGCAGCTCCGTCTCGACGATCCGCAGCGGAACTGCATTTTCCCATGCAGGCTTACAATATAGAGCCATGTCCGCCAATGAAACACTGCAGTGCCATCCCGGAGAAAGTCAGGGCGCAGCGGTAGAGCAGTAGCATAAGATAGTGTAGGCTCAACACTTTAGGCATCAGACCCCTGTCCCTGGAAATGCGCCCTTTTTATTCACCACAACGATCCCATGGTCGCGCGAGATGTAGCCTTTCATGAGCCCCTGTGACTGTCGTAAGCTCTGATATATTAAGCGGCCACGTATGAATGACAAGGGTGATAAGCGAGGGCTACCACCTCGAATGAGGCGAAGAAGCCGGCCTACTAGGCTTAAGGGCGCATGAGACACGGGTAGATGCAGAAAAGATGGTGGTGGGTGGGTTAGGGTTGCAAGTGGAGTGGCAATAATCGTAACCGCACATACCTTGTATATCATGTTGGCCAAGAGGCACTCGACCTCGTCATCGTCAATCACTTGGCCACTGCCTGCTCCTGCGGTGCCCATTCGAAAGGCCGTTGCGAAGTGACTGATTGGTATTCTCGACTTCCTGATCTTGTTCTTCTCCGTTTGTCCTTCCTTCAAGTCCTCATAGCCTTCAGCTAGGAAGACCTTTCTCAACAAATTACGCAAGGCGATGTCGCGGCTTCGTTCCAGGGTCAGAAAGACACGGCGTTTCACGAACTCCGGTTCACCTTCCGCTAGAGCCCTGTCGAAGCCTGATAGGTCGCCCCTCCTTATCGAACTAACGAGGTCGCCGAAGAGGCGTCTCACATGCGGATACTCGTTGAGCAGTTGCGCGCTCGGGATTTTATGCTGCGTGATGAGTCGACACGGAACGAGGTAGGTGAGAATGAGCCTGGCCCCTTTTAGCACAACACGCGGGTTAGATTGACGGTGGCTTACTCCTTATTGCGCACGCTTCGCGCGAGGCAGGTGTTCCATGCCTCTGTCAGGTGGACTTCTGCCTACGAAGTGTGAGCACATGCAAACGAGACTAAGAGTGGCCTCTGACCTTGGCGTAGTCTTCCTGTAGGAAGGAGAGTACCCCGACATAGTACTTGTACGTAACTCGATGCGACGCGGGGAACAATTCGAAAGGCGGTAGATCTGTTTGCGCATCGATTGACTTGACCACATTCTTTGACAAGGAGATAGCTTTGAGCTAGACGAGTATTAGTATTGGCGCAATGATATCGGTCTAGGTCAGCTACCTTGAAATAAGTTTTGAACTGCAGGTTTGCTATGCAGTAGACACCCCATTTGCGGGACGACATCATGTCAGGGTTTCTAGCCGAGTTACCTCCATGACCGTGATAAGGATCAATAGAAGTGTTGTTAACCCACCTATCATACACGCATAGTGAGTATATCCGATTGAACACACGCGCAACTTCCTCCAGCTTCTCGTTCCTTGCAGTCGTGCTCACAATGTCATCCTGGAAGCCTGCATTGAACGCAGCCGGCTTCTCCTTCGCTATCTGTTCGTCGGCTTTGATGGCAAATTTTCTAAGGTTATTTGCTGTAAAATAGAGCGTGAAGACAGTCCAATGAGGCAAGCTTCCGTTTGAGTTGTACTTTATGAAGTTGCTGGTCAAGTCTTTCCACGCATCATACACGTCCAGCAATTGCCGTTCTGAAAGCTTTCCCTGATTCTGAGCTTGCTCTGCCTTAATTATCCTGTCCACAGCACGCCAATAGCAAGCGATTATGTCGACCCAGCCCTGAATCTCGTCGAACGAGGTCCGGTTCGGCATTCCGTTCTGGACCGCATATCGTACATCGCCCAAGACCTTTTCCTCATTCGAGGAGCGCCAGAAGTCATATAGGCGGCCGGGATCCTGCGGCGGAGGAGTTGGGCTGAGGAAGTGAGCTACCGACATGGCTGAGCGAGAGGCATAGGCGGCCAGAAAGGGCTCGAGAGCTGCCTGCAACGCCATGTCTAGTGATGATGAGTGCGAAGATCAGCCAAAATTATGCGGTGGTATATCCGGGGAGCCGCGCAACATCGTTGATGGGCGTTAAGCGTGAGGCGTTGTGGATATGTTTTCTTCAGGCTGGTGGAGGGGCGTCGATGATGCCAAGACCTTAGCTCGGAAAGCGCTTAGCGTGCCCACACGAAATTCGACAGACGAATTCAACACCCGACACTTGACCTTACGACAACACCGGTACTAACACCACATAGCATCAAGGTAAGGCGCTGCCATGCTATACTATCTTCATTTGGGTTGCTAATTGAGTTGCAGATGGGTAAGCAGTTCTTCTTTTCCTTTCGCCGTCGATCCAGCAGTTGCAGCTCTATTTCGCACCTCGATACCTGGATCCCCCGATCGCAAAGCGCCGCATACCGCCCGGTTCGATTTGCAGATGAAAGATCTCAAATATTGAGCGGGGAACAAGTGAAGAGGCGGGGCTTGCGGCTTTCAGAGGATGGCGGAAGTGGCAGATATGATACCAACAGCATTACTTTGTCATACCCATAGTCGCGACCGCAGACATCGCACCCGCAGAACCGCACCTCGCTTGGCACAATATTTACAGCGCAAATCGGATTGCAATTGTTGGACTGGGCGGGTCGTGATAAATGCTTCGGTCAGAACTGACTTGCGCAGGTCGCCTTCAGGAATACCAGGTTATTGGGCGCCATCTGCCCACCGAGGCCAACCCGGCTCCCAAGCTCTACCGCATGCGCATTTTTGCGCCCAACGACGTCGTCGCCAAGTCGCGGTTCTGGTACTTCCTCGGCAAGCTCCGCAAGATCAAGAAGGCGAACGGCGAGATCGTTTCCCTGAACCAGGTGCGTACATCAGCCATGGGCCACAGACGCCTGTGCAGGCCACTGCGGAACGTAGACTAATTTCCTCCAGATCTACGAGAAGCGCCCCCAGAAGGTCAAGAACTTCGGTATCTGGATCCGCTACGATTCCCGCTCCGGCACCCACAACATGTACAAGGAGTACCGTGAGATGTCGCGGACCGACGCCGTCGACGCCCTGTACCAGGACATGGCTGCCCGTCACCGATCACGCTTCAGGTCGGTCCACGTACGTTGAACCCTCCCTGCGTTCTCCACCACAGACTAACCCCGGCTAGATCCTCAAGGTCGTTGAGGTCGAGAAGACCGCCGATGTCCGCCGTCCGTACATCAAGCAGCTCCTCACCAAGGGCCTCAAATTCCCGCTACCCCACCGCGTCACCAAGAAGGCTGGAGGCAAGATCTTCGCTTCCCACAGGCCGTCAACTTTCTTCTAAGCGTCTTCTTTCATGGAGTGGGATCTGGATGGCAGGCAAAGCAGGGATGATATGGATTTCTCGGGCTTTATGGCATGGCTTCAAAAGTGAAGTGTACTAGGAACGAATCAAAACCCCTGATACCTACCATGGACTATTCAAGGCAAGGCCGAAGTGACGCACACAGTTTGCAATTTGGCTTTCTTTCCGAAATCGAGAATGATACTAACCAGTCATTGGAGACAGGCGATGGACTTGAGAATGTTCGCCTTCGTCAATCCACGATGCAATACTCATACGCTAAATCTTAGACTTCGGACCCGTCTCAAATTTTGGCCTCCTCACAACATCAATTGGACTCCACCACGGATACGCAGATAGATTTGTCTTGTCCATCGTCCCTGTGAAGTTGGCAGGCCGCTTCTGCAAAAACGACTGCACGCCCTCTTTGTTATCGCTACAAATCACGTCAGCGCAGGCACTTCGAGGAATGTTCTGGCCAAAGGTGACTTACGCAGACGTGAGCAATTCAAACAAAACCCGCGAGTCAAGAAGATGCGTCGCTTCCGGCGAACCTGCATCGCGAAACATCATCTCCTTCATCAGATACGTACTCACAGCACTAGTATTCCTAACCACCTCCACCGCAACCTCCAACGCCCTACTCAGCACCTCTTCCGGTCTATCCACCACCTCCGCGAACAAGCCACTCCACACGGGATCCGTAGCTAGATACGTGCTCCCCGTGGTGACCGCCTGCATAGCACGCGAGTGTCCGATGAGCCGCGGCAGATAGAAGGAGGAACAAGCTTCCATGACGAGGCCACGACGCGCGAAGACGAAGCCGATTTTGGCGAGCCGGTGCGTGATGCGTATGTTCATGGGGAGCGTCATTGTGATGCCGACGCCGACGGCGGAGCCGTTCAGGGCGCCGATGGTGGGTTTACGACAGTGGGCTATGGCCAGGGTTACTCTGCCGCCGCTGTGCAATAAATACTGTTAGCAAAGCACCCTCCTACATCACTCCCCTCTACCACCAATATTTACCATCATGGATGTGAAACATTACATACCCATCCCTATGCTCATTAACACGCTCGTCACCGCCCATAAACCCAATTTCCAAATCCGCACCCGCGCAAAAAATCTTGCCCTCCCCACCCGTAAATACTATACATTTCACTCTATCGTCGACATCGAACATGCTATATGCCTCTTCTATCTCTAGCATCATGGTTTTGGTGAAAGCATTGTGGTTCTGCGGCCTCCAGAGCGTGAGGACGATAATGCATGGATCGAGGGAGTAGTGCTGTGTTTTGATTTGCGTCCAGGGGAGGTCGTCGTAGCGGGTGGGCAGGGTTGGTGGGGCGCGGGGTTGTGGCATCGAGGCGGCGGCGGTGGGGGTGGTGATGGGAAGGGGGGACGTGGGACGTTGGCGGCGGGTGGAAGGTCTATAGAGCTGTGCTAGCAGTGAGTTGAAGATGTTAGCATATACGTAAGATCAAAAGCAGACTCTCAATGGCGGTAATGTAGCTCTAGTACTGGCTCTAGCGCGTTGGTTTGTTGTGTGCGGAGTAATCATGCTTGGGGTAAGCTTGCAGACCGAGGTTCGTACGTCAGGGCGGCATATCCGGCTTGGCGGGGGTTTTGAGGTAAGTTGATTGGTAGGACTCTCACGAACGTAGAAGCTGTATAAAATTGGTTTCGCTGGGATTACTGATCGGATGGGTATAGAGAGGGTGGAAAAGAGCGGATGGATATGACGCAAGTTCACAAGACGTCATCGACGACCCGTGTCTACTCCAGCTATTACTTCGGACTTGTATAGTGTCTTAGCTTCTGTTACGCTAGAAATGCCCTCCAAAATACACTGCTCTACAATTACACTATCGTGGTATCTTTTCCTTGATGTTCCCTTACATGCCTTCTAGGCTGGCGTAACTTCTCCTTCCGCAAAAGCTCTCCCCATCTCCCTTGCAATACCCAGCCTCAGCACCCGAATAACATCTTCACCCTTGGCACCACGTGGAAAGCCTTTCCGCCAATCCCAACCCCGCTTCGCGTTATCAAACGTGCTACCCCCTTTGACTAACACAGCAGAGCTCTCGGTACTCAGCCCTTGCATTGATCCAAGGTCCGTGCTACCGATGAGTGAAAACTGCGATGATGCTGTCGTGAGGTTTGATGTGGATTTGCCTAGTGATGGTTCTGAAGGGAGCGTGGCAGCTAGAACTTCTTCGCATTGGGCGATAATCATGCTGGGTGCGGTTGATAGGTCTTCGACGGCCGAGAGGAGGGAGTAGAGGTGACGGAGGGTAAGTGTGCGCTTGGGTTCTGCAGCGTTATTAGCCATAGTTCATTAAAGTACGGAGGATAATAGACATACGGTTTACAAAGACCAGCGCCTCTCCCAACAGAGGCAGAAGCACGTCGACCTGCACCACAGTCTCCACCTCAGGATCGTATAGTCCTCCTCGGATACTGGAAGCGGCACTCGAGATGATGACCGCAAGTGCGTTGGCCGCTGCGCGTTTCCGAGCCATCGGTCTATGCGCGGGTTTCTCTCCTTCCTTGAGTAGCACCTCTTCATCCCTAAGATCATAGAACTTGCGGATTGTCGCATAGCCACTAAGATTATTTGACAGAAGTTCTGCTGCTTCTGAGTCGAGGCTAGAGAGCTTCGTAAGCGTCTGTTTTGGAGAGGCGATGAGGGAATTGAGAGAGCTATCAAGCTCCGCCCGTGGAGGGTATGCAATGGATTTGACGAGGCAGTGTGCCACGAGCACACGGAGTACTTCTTGGATTTTAGAGGCTGCATGAGCACGCGCGTAGTACAGTAAGGTGTCTCCATAGTTTTGCGTGTTTGTGCGAAGATGATCGGCGTATTTCTATCTAATATCAGTTACATGCTCTAATCTGAGGCTGAAAAAGTTATACTTACCAGGGCAATGCCCAGAGCTTGTTTGGATAAGCCCATGTTATGACATAGTTGCGTGATCTTGTCCACCCTATGGCCAGAGTGCAGTGGAAGTTGATCAAGTATACGTTCGATTCGCTCGTTTGCAAGAACAGTGTCATCCAACCGTCCGAGCACTTGGATTGCTAGCTCCCAACCTTCCTTCGTCGTGCTGCCATCCCGGGTTGTAATCCGGTCCTTAGATGTGAGAAGATTAGAGTAGGCGATGAGAAGGTCATCCTGGGAGACACCATTCCGCTGCTGCTCGGTGTAGCTCAACACCATCAGGTCGCTCCGATCAAAGTGATTAAGAATACCGTCTGCCCGCATGAACCATTCGCCCGCCGTTGCAACCTCGGCGACAGCAGCGGCCATTACTAGCGACGATCCGCGCAGGATCTGCAATGCACCTTCTACATTATCGTCGATAATGCACGCGAGTCCGACTTCGAAACGGTCTACCGTGTTGATGGTGAACTCATCCTCGCCTTCAAGCGCGGCGGCGAAGGCGGAGGATAAGCGCTGAGTATATGCTTTAACAGGGGTCACGTCAACACTACGTATCCGCTGTGACCGCGCAAGTGATCGGCGACTCGCTGCGAGACTTCCCTGGGCGACCTCGTCCTCATCGCCATCCCACCATATTGTAAGGCCTAAAGTAGCATCGATCCAATCCGAGGAGATTGCCATGATCTCTTCCTCGTTTCCGAGCAGTAATTGGTACAACCTGCTAAGGTTTTGATAGATGGACCATGGGACCTTACTCTCAGCTTTGCGGCTGCGCGTGCTTAGATGAAACATAGCCTGTGACTGGGAGATGCCGAAATGAGAGGCTTGGAAAGGTTGCGAAACCGAATGCCTGTTCTTGCTATCGCCTTCTGCAAGTTGTTCGAGGTCACCGAGAGCGTGATCCACTCGCTTCCTGAATATATTCCAGTCATGACCCTTGACATCCCAGTCATTCAAGCGAACAGCGGGGCATTCATCGAGGACATCGAAAGCACGGCGAGCAGCGAGTCTTGCGTATTCAAGTTGCGTACTTGTGTACCCGGAACGGCCTGTATCATCCTGTGCCGTTTCAGCAACCTCAAAATTGGCGCCTTTTAAAAGCTCCATAGTCTTGGTAAACTGCCCGCGAGAAGCCGAGGCGCGAACAGCATCCCAGAAATACTGATGCCTCGAATACCCTCTAGTCTCCTTCAAGACTACGTCTATCTCGGATTCAATGGGCCGATAGGTGTTAAGCCAGTCAAGTAGCACCTTAGGAATGGGTGTGAAACTGTCTACTCCCGGACGTGTTAGTGCGAGCGAGGACGCTGCAAGACCCTTTTCATCGACTTTTGGGGTGGGGTGGTGGATGCTGAGGAGCAAACTCGCCAACCGAGTGGCATTTGAGAGAGCGGCAGCAGTGCCGGACCGACTCGATGCTAGCCCTCCTCGTGCTGTCGTTTGTGACGAAGCCTGCCACAGGGCCAGCAGCTCATGCGCAATCTCTCCGAGCACGCTCGCTCTCTTGTCGGGCGCATCATTTGCGTAGGAGTCGGCCAATCTCTCCATCAGCCTCTCCGTCTCCAATATCATCTCATCGGGTTCGTGCAGGTTTGCGCGGTCGAAGCTGGGCGTCATGCCTTTCGCAAGGCTCATGAGATCATATTGCGATTGTTTTGCGCCCGGCCGTACAATGGTAGGGCCAGACAGAGAATCCGCAGCGCTGGTTCGAGACGCGACGGATTGAGATAGCCGGTTCTGAACTTTCGGGTGACGCTGTCCTGACACAATATCATCCTTATAGGACTCGTCGTGCATTCCTTTGTCCTCATTGTCTTCTGCATCCTCCTCCTCCTCCTCATCATCATCCTCCATGTCTTCATCCTCATCCTCCTCTTCTGAACCTTCGGCATCTTCCTCCTCAGCCCGCGGCGGACTGCTTGGAAGGCGGTATGCAGAACTGGACGTCCTTCCCCGCTGCGATCCCGGCCGACCTAACGTTGATGCCCTTATAGACCCCAGACCGGTTCCCTCAAACAGACCACTTTTCGGCGGGGAGCTGCCATATGTCGATGCCTGGAAATTGTACCTGCTGGGCTGCTCAAAGTTCGGGCGCGAGTTGCCAAACAAACTGTTCGCGGCTGGAGGCGCTCCAGCAGGAGTGGAAGAAGGGATGACGGAATGATCAGGCGGTGGACCTGCGGGGGTCGTCGAGGGCGCAAAGCGACTTGAGCGGCGGGAGTCGGGGGTAGACGGGGGCGTGGACGAAGGGACGCGGAACATGGCTGCGTTGGTTCTCAGGCGAGCTATGAGTCCAGACGCGGGGGATCAGGCGGCCGATTACTGCGCAATTGGCATTTCAAATCAAATTGCAGATGCGAGTTGGTCTCGAGTTGTCTGTACTTGGGCGAGGGTGGTGCTGAGGGGTGAAAGGGTCGCGGGTGCCCGTTGCGCTGCCCAACCGTAAACTTCACGAGCTTCAAACATTTGGACGCGCGCAGATGCTTGGCAATGAGCCCTTCCCTGTTCCAGCTAGGCGAATCTTTTCTCCAGGCGCAGGCATAGCGTCGGACTTAATATCCACGTTCATTACGCCGGGGAGTACAGGGAACCAACGCCCCCAACACGTCCCACTGCAAGCCCCGGCCCCAAAGTCAACTGAGACCTGGGGCATTGCCGACGCACTTATCTCACCATTGTCCTACTGTGGGCAGTATCCCAAGAGTTCTGGCACCGAATCAGACACAGTCGGCTTTCGCACGGGCATGCCCACTTGACACGCGCCTTATTCCCGTTTAATTACACAGTAGTCTCACCGCATATATTCTTACGCAACTAGGTGAACAGTAGAGTACTGTCCTTTCTAATATGAACTCTATTTATTTTCATATTCCGCTACCATGCAGGACCTGAACAAACCTTCTGTTGGTAACTCACGCATTATGTATCATAGTTGCATCGCGACTGTTGGGCAGACAAACGCTTCTTTGGCTCATACGCCGGGGCTCCACGCAGGAGGAAGAGCAAATTCGCGGTTTTATAAGGTGTTAATTCTGGCTCAATTTTCCCGATTGCGATCCGAGTGGGAAGAGCCGTTCCTTCTAGCTATCCAACAACCGATACTCCCTAACTTGAATTTGGGCTCGGAGAGCATCGTTGAAATAACAATGTTACCAGTCTTTACGCAAGGAGCCCAGGGTCTGCACAAACCGTCCAATCGCTTCCTGAAGTAAACCAAAAAAGTAGGGAACGATCGTTTGAAGCCCGGAGTGGGAAGGTCAGGCATCCAAATGCCCAAAAATCAGAGCTTGTCGAGGCCCTTTGTTGAAAGAGAACTTCGGGTGCTAAGGATGCCGGTATGACCAGCTCTTTGGGAGGGCAAGTCGCAAAGAAGTATTCACCAAAGTCAGCAATGCGGGTGGTGCCACTTAATCACTGCTTGTCTACATTTGTGTACTGCACTGGCTCAACAACTGTTCGAGGAGCGGACGCCTGCGGGGTTAAGCCATCCCGTAGTCGAAGCTGCGCCGTACAGGGCCGGCCTAAATATTGGTAGACATGGGTCTCGGTCCATGAATTGAGGTTGGATAGCTCAAATAGCACATTCGAGTCAGTGAGATGCCAAGATACATTAGCTAGGACTCCAAGGTACAAGCGGAGACTTACCGCCATGGCATATTCCCATGGAGTGCATGTGCATAAGCCCTGCAGCAATCTGTTGAATAGCATTGCATATCAAGGGTCTCGAAAGGCAATGTTTCGCAAGCTTTCTCACGTTCGGCACCGCGGCAGTGAGCACTAAGCACGTGTGGCTGCCATTTGGTCCGTTTATCGTAAAAGAACCTTGTAGGTATACAATATTGGGAAGATTCGCGCCTTTGTTCCGAAGGCGGCTAAGCAATGCCACTTCCTGATCAGAAGCTTTGGCTGTGACGCTCTTGAGCGCTACATGTCGGTCTTCATCTAGGATTTTGGCAAGTCAGATGGTCGCAAAATCTCCATAGCCGAGCTTACGAATGATGCTGTACCCGCTACTTACCGCTTCAGTCAAGTTAACGGGATGGTAGTTACTAGCACGGTCCTTTTCAACATCTTCTGCATCGTCTAGACGCGGGATTCAGTATAACATGGCTTTCTGGTGGGACAGGCTAGCGAGCAGAATACGGAATTTTTGGCATACTAAAATCCTAAAAGAGATACATATTGTTAAGACAAAAGGCGCACTGAATGATTCTATAGCTCATGTGAGATTTCCTACACATTCTAACCACTGTCTCCCTATTCTTCCCTCTTTCTTCTTCAATATAACTTGGTATTTAACTTAAAGAATTGATCATAAAGAAGCACTTCACTAAAAACTTCTTATCTAAAAGAATTTAGGTAATACTATTAGACACTAATGAAGTTGTGTTGCCTCAAAAGTAATTGTTTGTGCACTGCTGCGTATTTACGTGAGCCATAGAATTATAGATGATACCCCTTGTATGGGCTAGATATCTTAGGACTAATATAGCGCCTCTGCTTCCCTTTTATTATGTAGAGTCTTTTGCTGAAAGATAGAGCCATGGTAATTCACATCTCGTGGAGCTGATCCGCCGCCGGTCTTCCGACGCCACACTTGGCTGCCTGCGGACGACAACAACATCCCTCCCAAAGCATGATTCTTGTATGAATGACTTATGGAGCATGCACTCTCCAGTCACGACTCAGAGCCCGCGCTCGCTGCAGCCGCACCACCTGCTAAACGGTGCAGAAGGCATGCCGAAAGCAAACCCGCTTTGCAGACACTCCCCTCGCCCGCGAGGCGCTCTCCACGCTCTAGGTGTCGCCAACTGAGGGCGTCGCATCTGTCAACTGCTGGGCCAACCCCTGCAACCACGGCGAAGGTATGGATCCCAACCAGGCGCACCCAAGACTACCGGCCCGGACAGTGCGACCAGCAAAGGTGCGATCGCGAACACCGAGCTCCGTAAAGAAGCCACCGCACCGCGCCACCTCTGAATACCGGAATAGAACCATGAAGCTAGCCCTCGTCTACGTAGAGCGCGACCTCCAACCGCCCGTTCACATTACTGCACCACGTCGAACGCATATTAGGGACCGGCATAACGAGAAATGCAGGCGGGCAAGAGGGGAATAAGAATATAATACGAGATGCATTTCTAGCCGCCCTTGCTAAGACCTATAAGGCCAAATATCAGTCGCTGGATGGTGATTGCACCAGCCAGGGCGACGATTATTCAGGTCTGATGCAACCTCTCAGCAGGTTCCGGTCACCCATACTGAAACTGAGCGCATCTGAGAAGCGTGAGCCTACAGCTGTCTATTTGAGTATCCGCCCAACATGATGAAGCATGGAACATACATCTGAAGCCCACCCTCCCGCAATGGAAGTGGGTTTACGCGTCACTAGCCTCGGCAGACCTCCCCGCATTCCCCACTCCCGCTGCTTCGCTCTGCCAGGACGACCCCTCTACTAGCAGCGCCGCCTCCGTAACCGCAAGCGACTCCTCTGTAGACGACAAACTGCAACTCTTGACCCCCAAACTTGACGTCACCGTTGGCCTCGCATTAGACGCCATCAGGAAGGCCCTCAGGCTCCCACAGGACATCCTTCGTCTCAAGACCAATCCAAGCTTACCGCAACCCTTCGTCAGCGATCCGCACCAAGTGCCATTCGGACTGCGGTTCCCGAAGGGCCTAGATACGGGTGGTAATCTCATACATGCGCAGAACCAGACAGCTGTGGCGGCCGCATCGGCCCTCAAGATCCTCAACAATCTCGATGCTCGTGCTGCGCCCGCCCCCGATGCCGCTATCGATGCCAAGATTTCCACTCCCGCAATCATCTTCGCCATCGCAACAGAAGGCCGCACGCACGAACTGTGGGTGCATTACCAAGTCGGCTACGAGTACCACATGTCCTGTCTCCGGTCCTGGCGCACTACGGTGCCGGGCCATGCGGAGCTGTTTGTTGAGTCCCTAGCATGAATAATGGGGTGGGGGCGGGCGGGTTTAAAGACAAAGTTGTAGAGAGAGTAGGTGCGTTATGGGGGTCTATGTATACCCTGGGGAGTGAATAGGAAGAGGTGAAGCGGAGTAATAGGAAGAAGAGAATCCATCCTCAGGGTGGCCGAGCCCGTGGAGGGTGTTTCTCGACTCCATCTACGTAAGTTCTCTGGATCCGAGCAACAAGGAGCGGGCTAGAAATGGTAGCCATACATTTGGGATGTGTATCGTCACAGGGAGCCGTCGGTGGGGACAGACTGGCCTGGGTGTGTGGTAGGGTCCGAGATTATTGTTAGGGTTAAACTTTGTAATCGAAGTCAATTAATTTCGGGGATCTGACGGAGCCCGGGGGGCGCTGTCGCTTAGGTTGCCGTTCAATGTTTGCATGCATGCCAATGACATGGGGGCTGATGCAGCTTTCTACTAGTCTAGCGCTGACTGGCCACATGCAATGCAGCACTTGACGTTATCGACGACCAACACAGCCGCGGGCGTCCGAGCACTCCAGCCTGCAAGATCTGCTGTGCGCCCGCCTCCACCCTCCGCCGTTTCTTACATGCTTCAAAGCCCGATGCAGTGTAACGAGGACGTTGATATGTCTGCGCCTACTTGTAGCCGGTGCCCTGCCGTTCGTTGAGTTTTCCAATCATCCCGCAACCCCCGCCCAACATTTCTGCGCGCGCCGTCGCCCCTCAGCCTCATGTGCTCACACTGCTGAAATCACCCTTACACACCGTCGTCTTCCTCGTCGAGTTTCAGAGTGCCAATGTGGGCCAAAGCGAAATCTGGGAAGGCGAAGGCCGGATTCGACAAGCTGTATAGCTTGGTCGACAAGCTTGGCCCGCCTGTCAATCGCCTGTCGAATAAACTAGGTTCCGAAGCATTCTGGCCAACAACCCTCGACAAAGAGAGCGACAAGGCCGCGAGAATCTTAAAGAGTTTCTGCAGTATGTTCTTTGCACAGTGCGCCAGATAGCCGCTCACATGCGACAGAGGATGGCTTCTACCAAGAAGAGGATCGGCCCACTGCCGGCGTCCCGAAGGCGAAGCAGAAGGTGGTGAAGAAGATACCCGCAGAGGTGCGTCGCTTTCTATCATACCGTTCCATCAACACAACACCGAGCGCGAATGCACTTATTGGGACATGGAGCCAGTGGGACGTCCGTCTAGGTCACAACCCCAGTCTTGCAAAGTTGTAAAACGCGTCTCCTGCCTAAGCTCCCTGATGGCTCCATGGCGGAACCACTCCCAGCCAGCTCTGAGCAGCCACATCCGAGTATCGTTCTAACCATTTGTCCAGGTTATACGAAATGCGAAAGGTCTTGCCATCTTCACGACGATGCGCTCGGGCTTGTGGGTATCCGGAGCGGGCGGCAGCGGCGTTCTCCTCGGTCGCATGGCAGACGGAACATGGTCCCCGCCATCGGGAATCATGTTGCACACGGTTGGCCTCGGCTTTCTGGTCGGTGTAGACATCTACGACTGCGTCGTCGTGATCAATACCCAGGCGGCCCTCGACGCATTCTCCTCTATACGGTGCACATTGGGCGGAGAGGTCAGTGCTGTTGCTGGGCCTGTCGGCGTAGGTGGAGTGCTGGAGACCGAAGTCCACAAACGACAAGCGCCAGTTTTCACATACCTTAAATCCAGGGGCTTTTATGCTGGAGTACAGATGGACGGCACCATCATCATCGAACGCACTGACGAGAATGAGAAATTCTATGGAGAGCGGATCTCAGTCAAAGACATCTTGGCCGGAAAAGTACGGCATCCTCCGTATGAAGTCAGGAAGTTGATGGAAACCATCAAAGCCGCCCAGGGCGATACAAACGTGGACGAATCGCTTCTTCTTGATGGACCACCCCCTGGAGACTACGAAGTGCAGCCGGCGGACCACTCGGGGGAGATATCGTTCGGGATTCCCGACAAAGAAGATCCTGATCCTTATGGAGTCTTAGCACTACAAAACGCCGGCCTAGAAATCCGCGAGGCAGGTACTCGTGCGCGCCCAACAAGCGAGCAGTTCGAGTTCCATCCAAGCCCAACAAGTCCTATCTACAGCACTTTTCGAAAAAGCATGGATCGGTCAAGCATAGATAGCCGGAGCATTAGCCAGCGATCAAGTTGGCGAACAAGCACCATCAGCAGCCTTCGGGAACCCAAAACGCCCACCATGGTCGATATGTGCACGCAGACTGATTTCGACACACCCACACCTATCAAAGTACCTCAATTCCCACCGCCACTACCAAAAAGGCAGAGTCGCACCCCGAGTCCTACCCTAGCAGATATTCCCGAAACAAAGCCTGCTGAGGAGGGTCAGCAACCAGAAAAGCAGGTAGATGCTGAGGAAGCTTTACACCCAGAAAAGCAGGTGGATGCCGAGGAAGCTTTGCAACCGAGTACTTCAATGCGAGATTCGATCGTTCTCGATGAGGTTGATCTAGATGATGACGAGGAGGAGGAAGAGCCTATTATTGAGACGATTCACCAGGCTGCAGCTCCTCAAGCCATTACGCGCGCGCGCGTCGTTCAGGTCGCGAAGGTCGTTCCACCGAAGCTTCCCCCAAGAAACCCCTTCCGTAACCAGAGGATCGCCAATTCGAACGGGTCAAATGATGAAATGCCTCATGAGGCCTTGGCCAATGACTCGCCAACGGCCAGCCACAGCCCTCTTGCTACCCCATCGCTCAAGGGTGACGGTTCCTCGGCGTCATCTCTTTCCTCCATTGAGGGGTTAGAGCATGTGAGTCACCAGCTACAGCCAAAGCCTTCCAATGAGCCCAAGGACGAAAAGAACGACATCCATTCTCTTCCGGAGTCTCCAATCAAAGCCGTTCCGGGAGGTTTCAATTAAGAATTTCTCATCCACGCTTACTCTTCTGGATGGCCGCTGTCCTAGGCAAGTTCTAGAAGCAAGGCGGGCTGTGCAATATCCCGCCCGCATCCGCATGATGCAACCGAGCCGATAGCCTGCGGTTGTTGATTCTTCGCAAACAGGGTTTATTTTGCCACGGGACTACAAGTTTTGAGTTTGGCTGTTCGGCCTCACGTGGAGTAGCTTCGGATAAGCACGGATCGCTGAATCAGCGTGTTACTTTCCTGGAGGATTAAGGTACGATATTCGGCGATTTGTGTTTTGGGATTTTAGTACGATTTATTTGAGGATTTAACGACGCCATGTATTTACCATCTCGCATCCATCTGACCTTGCGCGGTCACTTTTGCGAGAAAGCATTGAATAGCTTTGAAGAATTAGTAATATTTAGATACCCACTTATAATGTTGTTTCAAGTGCGTTCGCCGCGTAGGATATGTTATGTCGTTGGAAAGTTTCACTTTCTTCGCATTCCGATGCCCCAATTGATTCTAATGTGTACGAACGCCAAGACCTGTGTCCGTGCAACCCCTGCCAAAATTTCTAGCAATTCGGCATCCCACGACCTGGTCAACTCTCTCAAATCCATACGGGACCGGGACCATCGCAATGGCTGCCGTAAAGCCGCAAAAAGCCTCAAAGTCTAAATCCGTCCCCACATCCGTCGGTGAATTCACCATCCTTCCACTCACGCTACCAAAACTGCCGGGTCTGCCGGAAGCCTACAGCGATGCGAAACATTACCTCTACATAAAAGCGCACGCGCCCTCAGTTCCTACACCTTCCGCCGATCGAAGTCTCTTCATAGCGAACGTACCAATCGATGCGTCTGAAAACAATATACGGCAGCTCTTCGCAGACCAACTAGGCGGCTCGCGCGTTGAGAGGGTGGAATTCGATTCTTCGATTCCTGCTGCGCCGACACATAAACGGTTCAGGGACGGGGCTAAGAAGTCAAAAGAGGGTGATGGAGAGGTTGAGAAGAAAGGCAAGAAGCGGAAGAGAGATGAGGATGTGGTTGCGGAGGGTATAGTGGAGGATGAAGAGAGTGCTTTCCCGAGGATTTGGAGTGGGGAGCTTAGGAGGAGTGGAAGTAGTGCTGTGGTGGTTTTTGTGGATAAAGAGAGTAGGAGGGGCGCGCTGAAGGAGGTGCAGAGGGCGGTAAAGAAGGGGAGGGATGTGAGCTGGAAAGGCGGGGATGCGGGGGTCGTTGGCGTTGAACGTGAGTATCTTCCTTTCCGTGTATAACCCTACGATATACACCAAACCATCGTGCATCTTCGTCCTTAACAGTAACGCTAACATCCCCCTAGGCTACAAATCCCACCTCTCCCTCCGCTACCCCGAACCAACTCACCTCCTCGCCACAACAACCGCCTACCTCACCCAATACGACCGCATAACCACATCGCGCAACCGCCTCCTCGCCGCCTCGCGCGCCGTCCCCGACGAAGACGGCTTCATCACCGTGACCCGCGGCGGTGGACGCACTGCCCCAGCGGCGCGTATCGAGCTAGCCGAGCAGAAGAAGACGGAGCTAGAGGAGCGGAAAAAGAAGAATGGTGTCAAGGCCGACTTTTATCGGTTCCAGAATAGGGAGCGCAGGAAGGAGGAGGAGATGAAGCTGAGGAGGGGCTTTGAGAGGGATCGGAGGAGGGTGGTGGAGATGAGGGAGAGGAGGGGCGTTGTTAGGCCGGAGGATTAGCGGGTGGTGGGAGTAGGGAGGGTTGTGGGGCGGTGTTCTTAGTAACGAGATATGTCCGAAGAGATGCCTTGCGTTGGCAGAATACTTTTTCACTATTTCTCTTTGAAGCACTTCTTTCCCATGCTTTAGCGGAGGAAATTGGACAAGTCGATGTCACGATGTTGCGATGTCGGTTTCCACACATGAGCTTCACATATCAAAAGGCCCGAAAACCCAGTGAAACAACGGCATCTAAGCCTATCAACCTCAAGGCGCACAAGAGGATAAATATGTACCCCCAACAATATCCCACAATTTCCCACAAAAAAGCCAGCATGTCACAAACATCCATTCAACGCCACCTTGCCCATAATCCCCACATACACCAGCACTCACACCTATAACAACCACTCTATCGCATCCCCTCGCATCCCCGCCTCTCCTACACCTGTGCCATAGAACTCTCCCACCAATCTAAAAGCGAAATCGCCAAACGACCGCTTCCAGAGGATGTAATCATGTGTCAAGAGAAAAGGACACCGATGGAACTAGGGGCGAGTTTTTAAAAGCCGTGTTTAGAGGTCTCTGTGGTGGGGGGGGGGAGAGGATATAGTGTGGTGAGGTGCGGTGCAGTGAGGTGCAGTGAGGTGCAGTGAGGTGCAGTGAAGTGCAGTGAGGTGCAGTGCGGTATAAACACGAGCTATCCAAGAGGGGATCGAGAGAAGAGTGGTGCTGGATTAGTGGGTATGTAGTTTGATACTGAATACGTTGGTTTAGAGTTATATTTGTGGATGAATGTTGGTTTTGCGGGAGAAGGGAGAGGCGAGAGGCGATGGTACTTTTTTGTTTTGTCGCTGGGTGTGCTGTGTTAAAGATTGGAGGGGTTGTGTTTGATAGGAGGGGAGGGGAGTGGAGGGGAGGGGAGTGGAGTGGAGGGGGGGTGTTAGAAGGGGAAGGGGATATTCTACGATTGTTCATTCATTCTGGTTGGAAGAAGAGGTACATGTGAGGCGGGAGGAGCGTCAACTTAACGGAGGAGCCGTGATGACGAATTATGAAATGAAATTGCTCACGCATATAACTCCTAAACCAAGCTGGACTACAAAAGAAATTTGTCAAGGCGCCGAACGGTAATGACTAAACGAAAAGATCCATCAGTCCAGCACCAGCATCACCATCCACTCCGGCATTCATCCCATTCAAATCCATTGTCGCTGCGGCGGTCTTCCCCTTTGGGTTCCCATTCACTTGTCCACTTGCATTCATGTCCAATCCTACCCTACTGCCAAAGTATGAGTCGAATCCAGCTGGTTCGCCATATTGGACGCCTTGTGCGCGATAATCTGACCCTGCTGGGAGAGGATATCCTCTCCCAAGCTGTGACTGGTCTCCGTTGACGCATGGTCGGAGATCGTTTTCGATTGAGGGGCCGAGGTCATGATTGTGATCCGAGTATTCAGTCAGCTCCCTCTCCAGGAGTGACTGCAACAGATCATCCTGCTCTTCGTCCTGAATCTTGGACTGGACGTTGTCGATGGCGGCGGCCATTCTTATCTCGTGAGCAGCATGAAGCTCGCCTTGAGCTTCCATCGGATCTCCGAACCCATCCCCTTCTTTCCGGATCCATTGTTGATTGCGAAGGCAACTTTTCATGGGAGGCGACTTGTGCATAAACTGCTTCCCGGTAGCTTCCACATCACTGAGAGGGGAGAGCTTGCGCCCATCATCGCCATGTGGCGATTGAGCGTTGGCGACGGGGGTCGTCTTGGTGTGGACCCTCTCCCAGAGGAGAGGCGGTAGACCTCGTGGGAAGGTTTCACTCGCTTTGAGCGTGTTGCACTCCCAGTACATCTGCTGTTCGCCAAGATGGAGATGGCGGGGTGAGAGGAACCGCTCCTGGAGCGCCCAGGCCCGTGTATCCCAGCCGAAGCCCGGAGTCCGGAAGTCGATAGCGGCGAGAGCCGCTGACGAGCTGTCTGTCCTACCTGGCGTTCTACAAGGAACCTGTATACCATCATGCGTGCTTCTACTGCCCTCGTGTATATTGGCTTGGTCATACACGGAGCTCTGAAGCTGGTCAAGCACGATCGTCAGGGCTGAGTTACGATAAACATCCGCCATTGCAAGACATTCTCGTTTTTTGTCTTCTTCGGAATCCTGCAGAACACAGAGCGAATCGACCCAGATGTAGCGGTATCCGATGCGACGCGCAGCGGAGATGGCTTCATTGAGAGCCCTAGGCAGTAGCTCCCGAGAAAGTTCACTCTGCATCGCCTGCAGACGATTGGTCGAAAGGACGGGTTCATCCCGGCCCCATAAGTAGCCTAGTGAGACATAGTCAATTGAGCCCGACGTTGATTCAAGCTGAGCGCTGTCCACAATGCGCACAGAGCTGCCTGCGACATCGTTGGGTCGGATGTCGACTAGACGTGTAGGAAGGGCTTTGGCCCTGTTTGCCTGTTGGCGACATGCGTCATGATCGTGCGAGCATTCATCTAGCCAACTCTTCGCGTGTGCGACTGAGTCGCATAGCTGCTTGTCATCGTTATCGCCATGTACATGGAAGTGTGCACGGCAATCGATGCCGTCCCCGCGGACGAACATCTCTACCGATGCGGACTCCTCAAGCGGCCCAGGATAGGATACTTTCTCGTTTGGCCAGCTGAGACAGCAGGGGGCAGGTGTGAAGGTCATTGTCAGTTTCGCGGCGTCGGGCCGCAGCGTGGGTTCGGGATCCAACATGGACTTGACTGTGCGGACGACTGTTGCTTCGGTGAGGTCCTTGGCTTCTGCCAAGAATTGAGACAGCCAGTCGTGCACAGCCGGAACATCTTGCCAGTAGTACTTGCCTTCACGACCGCGGAATTCCCGGCGGAATTCCAGCCAGTCCGAGTTGCCTTCGCTGAAGGCGACAGTCGCCATTTCAGCAAACACACAACCCAGACTCCAGATGTCAGCAGCTTGTTCGCGTGAGGTTCCTTCAGGGACCTCTGGCGCGCAGTATTGGCGTGTAAGTGGCTTAGACTTGCCGTCCGAGGTCGTCTCCTCGAATGAACTGATACCGAAATCGCTCAGTACGACGTGAGGGAACTCTTGGTCGCCTTGCATGACCAAGATGTTTTGGGGCTTGATGTCCATGTGCTTGACCACCGGACGTTGCTCGTGGAGATACCGAACCGTCGATGACAAGCAGCCGAGCATGCTGACGATGATTTGAGCTAGGCCCAAGGGCCGGTTCAATATGGACGTGTCAAGCCATGCTGCAAGTGTTGTTTCTGCCACGGGTGAGAGGAGGATCGACATCTTGTCGCCCTTTGAATAAGCGCCCAGGAAGCGGACAACGTGGGGGTGCCGAAGCTTTTGGAGCACGTCTACTTCCTTCTTCAACTCTTCAAGAGCCGAGTGGTCGCGGTTCTTAAGTGTCTTCCGACTAACCCTTAGGCTTGTCTCGCGATGCACAACCTCGTCCACTGTACTGAAGCCGCCCATACCGAGTAGCTTCACGCTGAGGAATGATTGTGAGTTCAGCGGAGATACAGACCTCCGTAGGGGATCAATGGCGTTTAGTGGACCGGTAACCAACGGATCATCCGATGGCAGGTCGACATCAATCGGTGGGTCGGGCGCGATTGCCGCAGGTATCTGACAGATTTGTGCTGTCTGGGTAGCGTCGTCCTGCTGGCCTGAGCCGTCTGCACCATGGTTAAGCGGGCGATTGCCATCAGAGTGCACTCGACCTAAGGACTGGGTGACAACATTTCCGGCCAGAGCATGCGAGTGAGTTCCCTCTGTCGTATCAGACCTTCCATGTACCTGTTTCCCGTCGGATGTAGTTGGGTTGCAGGTTGGCTTAATATGCCTTGTGTCACTTGTGGTTTCGTGTTCTGTAGATTGAGCGAGGTTGAAATGGAAGTATCCGCCCTGTGGAGGCTGCTGTCCACCACCATTATTGCCGCCATTGCCGTTGTGTTTGGAGCCGGAGCCACTGCCGCGTTGATCTTGGTTAGGTGGGAAGAACGGCTTATTGTTACCGAAGCCACCGCTATCGGGTCGATCACTGTCATCATCGTTATCGTCCGTATTGTCGGAATCGCCGTTGTGTTCATCGTCATCGTCAATCCAGTCTAGCATACACTTCCCTTGCTTGAAGTGCTCCGCAATGTGGTCAATGCGATCCTGTCGCTCCGTGAAGCGATGAGGACAGAAGCCACAATTCTTGGGGAACCCGGTGTCAGATTCCACAATACTCGCCTGCTCATAGTCGGCGCAGTTGAGACCAGGGTGGATGTTCCGGAAGTGTTGGGAGAAGTGGTACTTCCGGAAGCATGGCTTCACTCGTACGTCGCCCTGGCTGACGCAGAGGGCACCTACAACTAGTCAGCATCTACTAGCTTCGTCGCTGCGCAAAATCAAGCCAGCTAATTACAGCCATAACAATCCATGTAGAGACATGGAGAGAGTTACTTACAGATCCACGATTTCGACGGATACCCCTCTTCCTCGTTCCGCTTCCAGTCACACTTGCGACCGTACCGCTTGCCACACTTCCGTGTGCATTGGTAGATCTTGTTAGAATCACGCTTGAGCAACTCGGGGTCATCTGTAGGGTTGCAACCTTTTCGACCGCCTCGCAACGGGCTTTGGGTGGTCGTTGCCGTCGCGACCGCCTGCGCGTCGAGATTGCAGGGAAGTTCAGGGAACAGCGGCTGCGCAACAGTCTCTGAAGGTCCGCTGGTACCCGTATATAGGATAGGGTCCAGCTGCTGAGTGAAGCCCGTTTGCGACTTGTAGGCAGAATCGTGTGTCATGCCTTGCTTCAATGCCTGACCGAACCAGTGTCGGATGGCTGTCGCCGACTCGCCAGTCAGTTGGGATAGAGAGTCAATATGACGGTCGCTAATATAGATTAGTCGATGTACTGCTGTTGCTGAAAGTCTCAAAGACTGATACATACCTGGGCAGCACATTGTACTTGGTGAACCACGTCGCGCACACATCAGCAGCCTCATCACTAAGCCCCACATCGCCGGAGCTGGATGGCGTCGGCTGAGTATCAACAGCCCAGCTGGACCCCGAGACCGAGGCCGACCCAGTGAAGGGCGAATACGCAACGCTCTCGTGTCGCTTGGGCTGCGGAAAGTCCTGGATATCGAGTTGTAACGGTCGCTTGCCCAGAGCGGAACCATTGAACTGAGGGTTGTAAATAGTATCGAATGACTGCGCAGGCGTAGTCGGGAACGGGGCCATTGTGGTTGAGCTCACATCACCCCATGACGCTCCTGTCGAGGTGTTATCCAAGGTCTGCACTGTCATCAGCCATCCATCCGACCGTTCTAAAGTGTGACACTTACAAGAGGCTGCTCCAGACCGAAGCTTGTGCTGATACTAGGGTCGAATATCGAGTCAAACGATTGCTGGCCGAATATGGAACCGCTGGTAGTCGTATCGATGCCCTCATCGAAGTAGCCGGACGCGGTATTACCCTGTCCGGAAGCCTTCAAGCCGTTGAACGACGGTTGGGGCATTGTGAAGTCGAAGTCGAAGTTCAAGGTAGCGTTGTGGGCGTCCATTGTGGCAGAGGACAGGCCGTTGAGCTCTCTAGTGCTCGGATGATCCAGATCGCGAACAGTCAACAAGAGTGGATGACGGAAAATGAGTCAAAATCTCGCGGATTGGACTGGTTCCAAGCCTTTTACATATCAAGCATTGACCGGACGCTGTAGCTCCTGGAGTTGTGACTCTTCGAGGAAGGGCGGTACAGCGGCTGAAGGGCGGAGTGCAGGTGGGATTAGACAGTTTGACTCGGCAGCATGTTGTGGTACGGTAAAGCTAGGCGGAGCCGTGCTGCGGCTCCCTGGTCTACGAATGCTTGACGAGAGGAACATTAACAACTAGCTAGGGTCCATGCATCGTAAGTAATTTCCGGACGCGCGTTCCAGCCTAATGCCTTGCACTGAAAAAGAAGCCGGTGAACTCGACGTCCACGGACAGATCACGTAACGCGTAAACTACCGCCTGTTCGCCAAGAAAGTAAGCCCAATATACAGCTTTTAGAGAAGGGCGGCATCATGTGGGGTTTCTTCCCGATCGGGCGAGGCTGTGAGTCCGAGCTCGTGGCTGCGTTGAGGCTTTGCTCTCACCTCCAACACCCCAGCCGCTCACCGAAGCGACGGAAAGACCCGCCAAAGGCGTCACTCTCGCACGCACACAGAATGCAAATCTCGCACTAGCGTCCCACGGCCTCGAATTCCGAGTAATAGTAAACCGCACCATCCTGACGGCCTCCGCGGGATCCGCTGAACGGTGGGAGCTTACGTTTCCTATTAAGGCGCTAGTTCCGCGTGACACTATTCGGCCGGGCTTCCATAGTATGCCCTCCCTGTGTTTTGTACGAGCGCCTACACCACACATATGTATACATCTTGATGCACCTCTACAGTGTACAAACTCCTGCTGTGTTTCGTACGGACCTTACAAAAGACTCCCATTGTGTAAACTCGAGAGACTGAATAGCTAGGGGCTTTCTCACCTCGCAGCCGAAAAGCCGGGACAGCGACGCAATAGAGAGGGTGCCAACGCATGTCATAGGTATATCGTAACGCATTAATTCCTAACAACTTATTTCTCCCAGTTCCATCAGGAAGGTTTCCAATCACCATATGAAAAGCATTACATATATACAAACCCACCACATCGCCGTGTGTACTTACCTCAATCGACCAGTGCGGATCCCCATCAAACCTCTTAAGCACCCCAAATTCAGTCCAAATTCTCCACAACAACCCAAACCACGCCCTCCATCCCCATATCCCTACCCGCAAGCCCACCCTCCCTAACAGCCTTCTTCATCTCCCACCTCGCGTCCCTCAAATCCCTCCTCAAATCCATCTTCTCCCTCCGCAACACCCTCTTCTTCTCTCGGAACCTCTTGCGCATCTCCTTCCACTCTCGACTCTTCTTGCCCAAGCCCTGCCGCTTCAACGCCCTTCTCTCCCGTCTATACGCCTTGCGCAACTCCCGCTTCTTCTCGCGGCACTCCCGCATAACAGCGCGCTTCGTCTTCTTCGCTTCAATTTTGATTTCCAGGGCCGTCTTCTCGCGCGTGGCTTTTTCAATGGCGTTTCCGCGCTCGAGTTGGATGGCTGCGGGACTTTTCTTGCCTTTGAGGCGTGCAGATTCGGCTGCAGCGTTGATGTCACGGATGCGCTCGTAGAAGAGCTTTTCGGCATCGGGGTAGTTCTTTTCGTCATCATCGTCAACGTCTGAATCTGAGTCTGAGTCGCTGTCGGAGGAGATGGTGGAGGCGTCGTCGTCATCGTCGTCATCGTCCTCCGCTTTCTCCTGAGTTTGGAGCGAGGCATCAACTGATCTGTCTCCGCTCTTCTCGTGATGCACACCCGTCTCCTGCCCCCGAAGAGGCTCTGATTCAGCAGCATGGGGCGCACCCGTGTGCTGTTGAGACTGCTGAGTGGGCCACTGTCCATGTCCACTCGCCGGCCCTCCACCAACATTCCCACTCGCCCTCGCAGCAACATCTTCACTCCAAGCCTGCGCATTCCTCCCAACCTGCTCACCCCAAACCTCCATCCTCTTACCGAGCTCCTCGCCCCACTTGCCAATGTTCTGTCCCCAAGCTTCCCAACTATTCGGCGAATGTGGACCAGGTCCGCGAGGCTGAGAACCGCAGCCGTGACCGGGACGACCACGACCCCAAGCGCCATTTCCAGGCGCACCAAATGGTCCATTTCCCGGTCTACCGAAAGGTCCATGTCCAGGTGTCCCAAAGGGTCCGTGGCCAGGTGTGCCAAAGGGGCCAAGTCCGGGAGGTCCAAAAGGCCCATTTCCTGGTCCTCCAAGGGGAAGCCATGGCTGGCCACGATGGCTTCCCCATCCTCTTCTACCTCGCCCTTGCCAGCCAACAAATGGCGGCCACCCAGGAGCTTGTGGGCCGTCTTGCGGACCAGTTGGGAAAGCGCCCGGGATCGAGTGCGGAGGATCGTCTTCATGACCCGGAACAGAATGCGGAGGATCATCATTCCCGACCTCCCTTGTCTCAGCCATATCGCCAGATGCAGTCTGATTTGGCGTTCGTGGTAGATGCTGGAGACGCTTGACCATCTCTGTAAGGATAAGAGCTGAACTACTCGATTCGGGGACGTTGGTTTCGAGGGCTTCGATCCAGGGGTGTAGTGCTTCTACTTTGTTCACTGGAGTCGTCGTCCTGTCGAGAATGCTCGCTACAGCGCCAGCGCGCTGACCTCTTTCTTCTGGTATCTTGGCTACATCCAACAGCGCCGCTAGTGACTTGACTGAAACTCTCAGACCCCGTGGAGCGAAGAACACCTCGTTTGTAGCATTGATATAATTCCGTACAAGTGCAGCAGATGAATCTCCGTCCAACGCTGCTTCGGTGATATCGGCGGGTGTGGTTCCAGTAGCAGCGCACAGAGCGTTAAGACCGTCGAGGAAGTCGAGAAACTCAGCTGGTCGAATCGAATGCGCATGCAAAGCCTTCGCATAAGCTCTCAGGAACTCGGCTGGCTCTTCCTCCCCATCCACCCCCGCTGCCAAAGTCTCGCTTGAAGTGTCGGGCCACTGCCCCGGTACGTGTCGGCTGCCCCATCCACCTCTTCCTCTGCCGCGTCTAGCTCTCCTATCACGACACCCATGCTGCTTGCCCTTTCCCTTCTTGTCTGTCGAGGAAGAAGCTTGAGCTAGAGGAATCGCCACGCAGCGCGTAAGGCGCGGCGCATACCGCGTGTCAGCATCGGGCTCATGCTTTGTGAACTCCAACGCCGTACTCAACAGAACAGCCGTCGGATCGATAGGCGGAGTACCCACCCTCCCTACAGCAATACTTTCACTACTACCAACGTGCTGCACCGGTACACTCCTATCCCTTCTCTCTTGCTCAAGCTCAGCAGTCGTCGCGCGATGCGCCCTTACATCCGCACTCGGCGGAATCTGATAAACGCCGTTATCATTCAATCGCAACCGCTGCACGTCGATAGTCTCCGGGTTCACAGGCGAGATGCCGTTCCGCGCATCTCTCAGAGCCTGTTCTTGTGCCTCGTCATACGTGGGCGGTAAATCATCGTAGTGCGGTCCTGCACCGGGACTCTGCGTAGGGGTCGCTATGAAAAAATCCTCATCGTCTGATTCTAGACCGTCTGGGAAGGTGCTCGATCGGGGGGTAAACGGCGCATTCGAAGCCGTCGATGAAGATGGCGGGGGCGGAGGATTGATGTTGAGGTTTGAGAGCGGTTTGTCGGGCATAATGTACTATCAGATGTAGGAAAGACAAGGACTTTAGACGATGTGTGTAGATTGTACACTAATATAGGGAGCTCAGAAGCTTATGTTGACCTTTAAACTCAGCGCTGCGACCCAGCCGTCTAATCTAAGTTCTATCCGTATTCGTCATCGCATCTGCAAGCGAACCGCCACATTGGGCAGGCTGAAGCTTGTACGAGCTGCTGCCTAGTTGCATCTGACCACCTCCAATCAGCCATTTTCGACCGCGCGTCTTGCGCCCGTAAAGCGCTGGTATCGGTCGAAGTATGCTGCCGAGCACCGCGATGCTACACAAATGGTCGAAGGATCAGAGCTCTACCTTCTTCTGGACTTCGTCGCTCTTCGACGTCTTTCTAAGTCGCGATGGAACTGTGGATGCCTGGTGTGGGGTTGCCACTCCACGCGTCATCTCCACGCTGCACAAGCTGTCCGTCAATACGAGGAGTACACGTTGTAAATTTCCGCTTCCTGTTATCGCGGCATAATTAGATAACATCGTCACGCACCGAGACTAGTTTATGTCCTCATCTACTCAACCTCGCACAATGAATCCCGAGGTTTAGCTCTCAAGGAGAACTAGATGGATCAGAGCGCTGGCGATCGTAAATCATCAAACATAAGCCATCCTCATCCGCTTCAGTAAATCATTGCGAGGATGGAAGCACATCCCGTAGACCGATTACGCTCCTCACACTTTCTCAGGATCGTTGATACCACCATTAGTGATGATGTACGTCGCTTCCCTCTCGGGCATATCTAGAATACCATCAGCGGCCGCGTAGAGAACGAGGATAGGCGGCATACCAGGCGAATCCTGGATCTTCGCAACACGCTCTTCGCCACGACCTTTGCGTAGCAGAATCCTCGTCGCGGAAGCATGAGCTAGGATATGACCGCCTATTGGCTTTCGACCATCTGCACTGGCGAAGAGGGCGCTGGCCCCTGGATCGCTCTGGACCTGATTCGTCAGGAGCACGGCGACATTGAACTCTGAGGCTGGTCAGCATTTGCGCATAGAGCAACAACCTGGATGTCCTACCTTCAGCAACGTGTGTCAGCTTTGAGAGGAATTGATTAAGTTTCTGTTGCCGTTCATTGAGCTCGCCACGGCCAACGTAGTCAACGCGGAACAAAGCCATAATGCTATCGATGACGAGAAGACGGTACTCATTCCCAACAAAGTACTCGGCGACCTTGTTGAGAAGCTCCATCTGATGCTCAGAGTTGACGGCGCGAGCATAAGTAATGTTTTCTTGGGCTGTATAACGTTAGGAGACTGGTGTTAGACCGGTAAGAAAAGGCGCACCAGTCTCTGCATCTACACCGAAGCGTTCTGCAATCTGCACAATTCTCTCCGGCCTGAAGGTGCCTTCCGTATCTGAAGAGGGCTATCAGTGCGTGCAATATGACCATTCGAAGCAAGTGTACCAATGTATGCCACCTTGCCCTCAGCACCACCCAGATCCTTCGGCAGCTGCGTGATAACGGACATGGTATGGGATAGCTGCGTCTTGCCGCAACGAAATTCGCCAAAGACCTCGCTGATACTCATAGTCTGGAAGCCACTGTACAATGTCAGCGCACGAACACCCATCGATGTATCTTCACTCACCCTCCCAGGATGGCATCGAACTGCTTGCTCCCCGTCGAAATCTTCGTGACCCTCTTGCGCTGCTGACCAAGCTCCTGCGCAGTCTGGAAGCCTCCACCAGAAGGCTGACACTTCGCCAAAGCATCCTTAACCTTATCCACCTTAATCTCACTAAACCCCTTAATCTTGAGCAGATTCCTCCGCGTAGCCGCATGCACGGAAGCAATCGTATAGAAGCCATTCGCCTTGAGCTTCGCGATATCAACAGCGCCGATGCCATGAGCTTGAATCGCGTCGATGTCGACAATGAAGCCGTCCTGCCTCTATCAGTAGGATACTCCGCAGAATGCTGAGTGCGCATGGTGAGTGTAGAAAGACGGGACGAGCTGGAGGACCTGGGGGATGGAAAGGGATTGTAACATACGTCGTTCCCCGAATCGTCGCTCGCAACTGAGGATGGTGCCATTGCTGATGACGAGAAATAGGTGGGTGTATGAGTGGAGTGAGTAAAGGGATGATGGAGCGACGCGAAGAAGCGCTGCGATTTAGAAATAGGTGAGTGATACCGAGAGAAATTCCTCGCGGCCTGCAGTTTCCTCCATCACAAGCGACCAGACGCAAAAGAGGAAACCGCGACCCAGCCAGTTTTCGTCGACGCTTAACGCGATCCCACGTGCCCAAGTAGCAATGTAGGAAGGAACGGTTGGTAGCAGCGCACCCTCATACTCATACTGTTAGGTGCACTCGAGAAGATCAGAAAGGTTGACATGCATGAAAGCTAAATTACATATACCTTATATATACAGTAAAAACCATTAGGAACAAGCTTGTATATAATCCAGATATTCAAAATCCTATATCCAACACAATAAACACTACCTACCTAGCACACCAAAGCTCAAACAAACCCCCAACAGCTTCCATACTACGATACCCATAGAACAGCACCCACAACGCCCCTAGACCTATTGCCCCTACTTGTAAAAGACCAAGATACACGAGTATACGTATCGACGTGAAGCACAGATGCATCAAAATCAGATATATAGAGTACAAAAGGGTATATATACCGAGTACCCGTAGTGCAGCTCATGGTGGATATGGAAAAGTATGTTTGATATGAATCGAGTTTGCTTATCGAGGCCTGAATGCGCACCAAGACCGCTTATATACAAACCCGTTTGCCAGCACCTATCTCTTACACGTCCGATTCCATTCTTACGATGTACAACACAGCTCATTCACACTCAACAACCAGCAACTAGCAACCACACACACTAAAACACCACTCTAATGCACACAGAGTATATTCGACGAAAAATATGCCATGCTATGCAACCTTGCTAGCGCAAGGGGAAAAGGGGAGAGAGCAATCAGACAAACACTGAAAGAAAAAGACAAAAAGAAAAGAAACCAAGGGCAAGGGTAGTGGGATTGACGACGCCAAACAGACACATCTCCGACAAAACACCACACACACAACTTCCATACACGTTCTCACACCTCTAATTCCCCCATGCCAGTCTCCCTCCAAAGCGACTTTCCACTACCAAACCACCACAGCCGCCCTTCCGATGAGTAAAAGGTCCCCCGGGCAATTCTAAACTCTATCCAAGAAGGGGTGCCCTGAATGAGAAAGAGAAATTGCCACCGTACTCAAGTTCGCCAAGCCGTTTGTCCAAATATGGTATGATGGTTTTTCCGCGTAAAGGGATAGATAACGTTCGTGGGTATCAGCGTAGGATCTCGTGAAAACTTTTCTTTGCTCGTGATTGCGTGAGGTTTGCCGGAACAGTGTGCCAAGTAAGACGAATGAAGCGACTGTGATTGTGAAGAGCCAAACAAGCAGTTATAGTCCGTCGATATATATTCCGTAGTAGAAGTCATGACGATGTTACTCGTCGTGACGCGTGCGCCGAGTACCCATGTTGGGCTTAAGCAATCGCGGCGGCGGGGGCAGGGGCGGGAGCGGGAACCGGAGGCTGGACAGCGACAGGCGCGGGAGTGGCGCTGTCGCCGTTGACCTCAGCCTGGGTGCAATCGCGGGAGATGTGGCCAGTCTCGCCACAGCGATAGCAGGTCTTGCCCGCGGTGTTGAGAGGGCCGCCGTTGGGAGCGGTGCAGTCGCGAGAGATGTGACCCAGTTTGCCGCAGGCGTAGCACTTCATGGCCTGGGCCTGGCAGTCGCGCGCAAAGTGATTGGGGCCTCCACACTTGTAGCAAGTGGCCGGGCGCGGGCCTCCAGCATATCCACCCCGGAAGCCTCCATATCCGCCACGAGGAGCACCAGCGCCGCGACCAACTCCGCCAGCAGCCGGGTTCGGGCAGTTACGGGCCAAGTGGCCAGTGAGGCCACAAGAGTAGCATCGTCCGCTCGTGCCGGCGCCGCTCAGGCGCAGAGTCGGGCAGTCGGCCTGGACGTGGCCAAGGCCCTGGCAGTGGTAGCACTGCTTCGTCTCAGTGGTGCGCGGGTGCGGGCATCCGTTGGACTCGTGGCCGGGCTGCTTGCCTGTACAAGATCAGTACTCGTCGCGCGCTGTGGTGGGGACCAACTTACAGTTGTAGCAGAGCCTTTCAGACGACGAGCACACCTCTGTCCATACGTCAGTCGCGTGTCCCTCGGACGTTTAGGTCGCACAGCTCGCGCGTGCGCGACAAAGGTACATGTCTTGAGAGCGCCGTTTCGCGACCGGCGCCGTCTCAGCGTCCCACAGCAGCGCAGCCTTCAGCCAACGAGTAGGGCGGCTCACCAGCGTAGTGTCCAACGTTTCCGCACTTGAAGCACGCACGGCGAGATAGAGAAGACATGTTGGTGCTTCCTCCGCGTAATCTGTGTCAAGGTATGAGTATTGCGTGTGGTCATGGGCGAGTGCGAAAAGGGGCTGTCGAGCAGCGGGCGGTTAAAAGGCGCTTGAGCGATGCGTTTGCGACGCGTGCGCAATTGCCTGGCCGTTTGCTCTGGATGCGCGGAGGCGTACACACCTGCTGTCTACACTTCTTTCGGGTCCTGTTTCCTTCACCTGCGGGTGCTGTCAGCCGGACTGCGCGCAGACTCGAGGACACGGAGGAATGCGAGCCGGGCGATAGCGTGGCGCGCAAACAGAGAGAGAGAGAGAGAGCGAGGTGGGATCGAGGGCAGTGGTGGGCAGTGGCAGTGGCGCAACGTACGATCAAGTCTCCAAATCCTTCCCTCAACTCAGCTACGATCCGTCCTCCGAGAGTGTGGGCGCTGAAGTGGTCAAACTGGTGTTCTAGGTGAGAAGCGGTCGAGGTCTGGCGCTGCAGGTAAAAAAACTAGCGAGCATGCGCAATTTCTGGTTCAACCGCCGCCCGAGGTCATCACGGCGCAGGGTCCAGCCAGAGCGAGAGCCCAGAGCCAGAGCTGGCACGGAGCCCAAAGGCCTGCCACGTTGTGTTTAGAGATTTTCCACCTCGTGTTCCGGCATATCAGCATCCTCTGTATGGCTGCACCAAGCGGAACGCGCCTCTTTCCAGCGAGTCGCAATCTTCTCGCCACTCCGCCTTTGCCGCGTGCCTCCCACACTCCCTCCCAGATCTTGCCCCGCGTGTGCAATATGACACAATGGCCCGCACGGTCGCAGCGTCCCCCTGTATCTGCTTCGGACAGGCCCATCTATCCCCTTTCACCCACATGTGCACCGTCTTAGGCGGTAGATGCTGCCCCTGAAATGCTAGTGCCGCTGTAGCGGCGGCTGTGGTACGCTACACCCATCCGCTTTTTGATTTTTTTCTTACTTCGCTTTCAGCCATTGACTGTCGTCGTGGACGAATCGGTCGTTGGCTATGGAACACATAACTCGCCTGAAGTTCGAGCTAGCCGTTGCAAGCGCTGAGCTGAAGCCTGCTCGGTGCCCTTCGGATGGCATGCAAAAGCAGATGTTGGTCTTAGAATGCTGACTGATGCGATGGAAGCGATAGACATAGCCAGGCTAAGCCGAGCCGTCGTGGTGGAGCGTGGATGGGTTCCTGCATTAAGGAGACGAATATTCGGGTATATCTTGTACGACGCTGACATCACTATGCCTAGAACTCTTCAAGACCATCTGTTCAATTATATTGTTGATACCGTCAGACTGCGCTGATTCTAAGTCCATGTCCATTCGTGTTCCTTTTTTGATCCTCATCACCTTCCTCAACGGGAGCGACACCTAGTCCTCAGACTCCAGGACAGCCGGCGCCTTGATCGTGCGCGCCTTGAGAAACTCGAGGCCTTCGCCGCCCTGCACAACCCATTAGCAAAACACTCAGAATGGAACAGGAAGTTCGGCAGGACTTACGTAGGAAATCAGCGGCGAGACCTCAATCCCATCATCCGGCTCCTCGCTGACCACCGTCGCCCCCGCAGCCTGCACCCACTTCTTCCCCTGCGTCATGATATCCTTCTTGCTCGTATCCGGATCGTCCTCGCCCGTGCCCTTCGCATTCTTCAGCGGCGAGAACTCATCCTCGCGCTTGACCTCCATGCACGCAAACTTGTCGAGTGTCAGGAAGGGGAAGCAGTCGAAGACGAACTGCTCGAGCTTGACGCCATTAGGCTTCTCAGGCTTGACGGTATCGCCGGTTTCGGTGTTAACGAATGGAATTTTCTTGCGGGCGACGTGGTGAGGAAGCTTCTTCACCCACTCAGGGATACTCTCTAGGAAGCTGTACGAGTAGTAGTGGTTCACAATGTTTGCAGCGCGGAATTTGAGGAGCTCAGCGTTGTTGCTGTCTTTAGCCTCTGCATCTTCTGCGGCAATCTCAGAGTACTCGACAACATCGGGCTTGCCGTTCTTTTGCAGAATGAGGCCGACTGATTCTTTGGCGTTGCGCTTGCGGACGACCTTCGTAGCGATGTCGACCGTCTTAGAGGCAGAGAAACCGATGAAGGCGGGGTCGGCGACCTTTACCAGGCAGTTGTCGACACAGTAGGCGTGGATGTGCTTGATGCCGCGTTTGCCCATGTCCGAGACGATTCCGGCGGTTATGAGGGCTTGGTAGAGACCGCCGTTGCCGTCTGGAGCCACAGCAACCTACATCATTAGCAGCTGTACTCATCTTTCATGCGACTGGGTGGATACATACCTTCGACTTGCTTTCTAGCAAAATCTTGCCCTCGTTCGAAATACAAGGCAACACACCCTGCTCAAAGATTATGACATTCTCCTTCTTCAACCCAAAGTACTTGTGCTCCTCGAAGAACTTCTCCGTTGGTCCCCGTGTCGGTCCACTGGTCATAACATACCACGGCACGATGACGCTCTCCTTTCCATGCTTCTTCTTGGCCAACTGTTCCACCTTCGCGATCCGCTCACCCTGCAGCTGAAACAGCGACTTGTGGCTCGGCAGACCAATGTCGAAGCAGCCTTTAGGCGCCGAGCTGCCCAACCGTGTGCCTTGCCCACCAGCCATCAACACGACCGCCACCTGGTTGTTCGCAATCAACTCCAGGCCGCTGTCATACCACTTCTGCAGATCCTCCGGCTTCGAGTCGAGGACGGATGAGGTAGCATTGGCGGGGAGGGGCTCGAGTTTGGCGGCTTCTTCTGTGCCTTCGGTCTTGGCTGGATGGAGGGCTTTCTCGGCGAGCTCATTGATGTATGAGGGGTCGAACTTTTGGGCCTGCTCGAAGAGCCCCGCCTTTTCGGCGGTGGAGAGCTTGTCGTAAAAGGCGAAGACTTGCTCCTGGCCTGCCTTCTCGTACTTGGATCGGACCTCGTTGAGTTGCTCTTCGGTAGGTTCTTTGGCTGGGGCACCCTGTTGGCCTGTGAGGTTCAGCTTTTCGAGAGCCGTGTTGATGGTGTCTTTGACGGCTTCCATGATGCAAGCGGGGTAAACAGTGGCGGGGTAAAGGAGAACGTAATAGCGAGGATCGTGCCGTCAAGCAGATTGTAATGGAGCTTTTTGAGGGAATCAAAGGCTTCGTCAGTTGTCGTGGCCTCAATTAATGTTTATTCGATTGAGATCAGTAGCTCAGCTGTGGTGTACTAAAACCACTTTGCCCCACTCCGTGCACTCTCACCGCGTCATTGCCGCACATGGGACAACCAAGACCCTCACAACATGTGTCAGCGGCTGCAGAAAGTCACTAAAAATAGGCAGGCAAAGAGCAATCGCTGCCAATCATTGTTTTTGTGATTATAGTCATCTACAGGTCAATTTGGTGTTGCAGAAGTTTGTAAGAGCGAGCCAGTCGCATGCGGAAGATGACAGAATTATCTAGAGGTATTAAAAAAAAATGCAACGCCACGAATATGTAGAACGAATCCTCTAATGCAATATAGCTGATAGGTAAGGCAAAGATCGATCGGAAATGAGAGTCTCATATCGCCCTAGAAGTCAGCGCTTCCTATGAGACGTGGCCATTTACCTGCACGCCATTGGTCTCCGGTTCTTCAGCCTTCGATTCCTTAATTTTCAGTGGTTTAGCCGGCGCTGGATTGAGAATGCGAGCGGCATCGATCAAACGGGCACTGGGGTTCAACTGAAGGCCAAAGCCAGGCTTGTCCAGTTGTGAGACATCAAGGTAGCCTTTGGTCGGAATGGGTTCGTTGAGAAACAGGTCGCCGAATACTGGTAGCACCGACTTGCCGTCTGGAGAATTCGCGAGGTATTCTTGAAAGGGCGAGTTGGCCTGGCTGACGACAAAATGGTATGAGTAGGGTCCGCTTGCGTGCGGCACGACGGGAATGTCGTATGCAGCGGCCATTGCTGCGACTTTGAGCAGCTCTGTCATACCGCCCACCCACATAACGTCAGGCTGAAGAATGTCCAAATTGCGACCCTCAATCAACTTCCGAAAACCATATCTGGAGTATTCATGCTCCCCGGTAGTGAACTTCATTTGAGGATGGGCACGCTTGATTTGCTCGAAACCATCGGAATCATCAGGCGATAGGCACTCCTCCCACCAGTTGAGGTTAAGGTGTTCGGTCGCTTTCACGACTTCGATCGTGTATGGAACGTTCAAGCTCATGTAGCAGTCCACCATGAGCGGAAAGTCGGGACCAACACTCTCGCGGTGCTTTGTGAGAAACTCAACATTCTTCTTCAAGCCTTCCACGCCCTCGGCAGGGCCGTACGGGAGCGGGACCTTTGCACCGAAAAACCCCATAGCTTTGGCTGCTGCAGGCTCGGGGCCGGTGCAGTAGAAGTTCAACCTCTCCCGTGTCGCACCTCCAATCATCTTGTATACAGGCTCGTTCCGTATCTTGCCGAGCAAGTCCCAGATGGCGAGGTCAATGACCGATATGACAGCGACTGGAAGTCCCTTGCGGCCGTAGAACATCGAAGCACGGTACATTTGCTCGAACATGTGGTTGGTATCTCGTGGATCTAGAGCTTGTTAGCAGCTGTCTCACAAACGAACGCCCCAAGACTAGCTCGTTGATCCCAAGAAAACAGCTACTGGAACTCACTACTCAAGTCACGCAGTTATGAGAAAGAGACGTACCTTTTCCTATAAGGAATCGCTCGAAATGCTCTGCGACCAACCAACATGCTGGCGGTCCTCCAAACCCGGTCGCGAAGCCTTTGATACCATTGGAAGCCTCGATTTCCACACAGAACGAGCCCAAGACGTTGATGCCCCAGCTTGTTCGTGACTTCCTGTACTCTTCGTACTGAGACATCGGCGTAGAGATCTTGCTGTCTATCAACCAATGGCCGCCGTGCACGTTGTGATAGTCGCCGCCCGAGCCAGGACCCTGAGTGACGAAGGTGCGGACATGCCGGACAGTAGGGAAGCCGCGCAGAGCGCTATCGTCAACGGTAGACGGCATTTTAGGTGGAGATAGACGGGATAATGGGCACGAGGAGGGGACGTGGGGGAGAGTGGAATAGAGATGGGGGAGCGTCCAATGTTATAACAGACCCACGATGAGACGAGAGGCATGTTTGCGGCGGAGAAAACTAGGCCAAGAAGCGCTGCCGAATTTCCATCTCGGTCGATCTCGCTGCGATGTGAAGACCGAGAGATAAACCATCGTCAATAATAGTGAACTGTTGGGGGGCCGGTTGGTGATGATGGCAGAGACACTAGGGTTGCGGCGGCAATGGGTTTGGCATTACTTTCGGCTTAGTCATGGTGACAGGGCCAATCAGACAGCGTACCAACCACCAATGCCGAAAGAAACAGAATCTGGGGTAGATACGAAAGCGGACTACCGACAGGGCGCGCATCTGCGGGGCGCATCGAGACATCTCGGATTGAAATGTCCCGACCCTTTCACATTGTTCGCCCACCTGTGCATTCCTGATGGAGCCGTCTTCTTTCAACGAAAACGCGCTTCACCCAGCGTATGGCAGCCCAGACAGCGGCGCCAAATTGGCTCAACAGTCGCCCGCTGGCGATGAGCATGACTGGAGCGGCGACGGCTCGAGTGCGGACGAGGAACGAGGCTCTAAACGCAAGCGGCCGCTTTCCGTGAGCTGCGAAATATGCAAGCAGCGCAAGGTGAGAGCCGCGAGGTTGCGCATTGAGAGGCGCTAACGCTAACGTGCAATCAACGTAGGTGAAGTGTGATCGCGGACAGCCCAGCTGCGGGTGGTGTGCGAAGAATCATTCTACCTGTGTGAGTCCGAGATGCGGATGCGGACATTCGCCTTCCACGTCCAAATGTGACCTTCTATGGACTACTTATCCCGATAGCCTTTGAGGGGTAATATATCCTCGACGCTGTCCGTCGGACGTGGGAGGACGCCGTAGAACTGTGGCTTATTCCAACTGCAGATATACCTTCCGCGCAAAAAGCCAGGACTACGCGCAGGCTATGGAAGAGAATTAGAAGCGCGCTTAGGTCAGTGGTTCCTCGTATATCGCATGCATAGCCGTAGATCCTGTGCAACAGAAGATGCCGAAACGACGAGTGGAATAATGATTATGAACAACGAGCCCAAGAACTGCAAGCTAACAAGACGCCCAGACAAGCTCGAATCCTTGATCCAACAACAGCAGCACCAGATCAATCAGCTATCGAACAACCAGCTCGTCCCATCGGGCTCTTCCCCACACGATGGTTCTACTTTCCGCAGCCCACCCATTATACAGACGCCTCATATACCTCGCCCAGAAACCGCCCTCTTCATTCAGAAGCCTGCCACCTTTCATGCGCAGACAATCCAACCAAATTTCGGTAGTGGGATAGCGGAGGCGAGGCAGACGTCTACGGGAGCCGGCAATGGTTATCATGTGCCGTCAGAGGAGGTGCAGTCTGCATTCAGTGGGCTTCAGCGGGATTCGTATGGCAATGTCGCCTCACCCTTCAACAATGACCGATTTGGCGCATCCTCAATAAGCGGCGCACTTAACCAGGGGGACAATGACTTCCCGCCGTATGATCTCTTGTATGGCTTGGTCGACCTCTTTTTCAAACACGTATATCCGTGGTGTCCAATACTGCATCGCCAGACCACTCTCAACTCTCTGTTTGGTGACTCGAGCCTGGATGAAGCGGATAGGATTATTCTGCACGCTATAGTTGCCACCACCCTCAAGTTCTCTGTCGATCAGCGGCTGACTCAGGAGAAGAGGGCTCGGTACCATCGGACCTCGAAAGAGAAGGTGCTGCTGTATAGTATCGAGAACAGCTCGGTGAAGTCGTTGCAGGCCCTTGTCATCCTCTCCCTAGACGTGGTGGGCTGCTCGAACGGGCCACCCGGTTGGAACCTATTAGCCCTCATTACTCGCTCAGTCGTGCAACTTGGTCTCTCTATGGAGGTCTATTCGCCTATGGTTGCTCCTCAGTACGCCTCTATCTACACCCTACGAGCAATTGTGCTCCCTGAACCCAAGGACTGGATAGAAGAGGAAAGTCGACGGCGTCTCTTCTGGATGATCTACGTGCTCGACCGCTATGCAACCGTCGCAACTGCATTCGAGTTCGCTTTAGATGAGAAGGAAATCGACCGCAGGCTTCCATGTCGTGACGACCTCTTTGCTCGCAACGTACCTGTGGAAACGCGGTGGTTTCATACACCCACGCGGTCGGACTACAGTATGAACCGCCCTGAGAACCTGGGGTCTTTCTCCTACTACGTAGAGATTCTCGGCATTCTCTCGCGCATCCACAACTTTTTGAAGAAGCCTGTCGATATCACTTCGCTCTCGGATGTGGAGAAATGGCAGGGCGAATACCGCGAACTCGACAATGCCATCGAGCAATGGAAATACAATCTGCCACCAGAGTATGGTAACTCTGCACGCCTCTTCTCGGGACCTGCGATCAACAAGAACCTGAACAGCGGCCTTGTGATGCTGCATGCGGCCTTCCACACGTAGGTACAAGCGCACAGGTGTATTCTACAACACTAATCAGCTCGCAGCACCGTGATTCGCCTCCATTCCTCAGCCGCCTACCCCACCCATCGCTCGCCGATCTTTACTCCTTCGTTCAGCGCTAGCCAGAGGTGCCTTAATGCCGTCGAGAGCATCGTAGCCCTTTGTGCGTGCATTCAAGAGAACGGTCTATTGACCAAGCTTGGACCAACTTTTGCGTTCTCTCTCTGGGTCGCGGCCCGTGTTCTTCTTGTTCATGGCTCGACCATTGACCATCGTGTTGACCAATCTATCAATCTCCTAGTCAGCACTCTGCAGGAGATTGGCCAGTATTGGGAAGTCGGCACACGCTATGGGAACTTGCTATCTCGCGTGTTACAAGAGGTACGTAGCATAACGGTGCAGAAGATGTGACACTTTTGTTTGTGCTTAGCTGGTGCCTTCGATATATCTAGCATTCGAGGTATCTTGAGCCGCTAGTCTTATAGCTACATCCTGCATCCAAGACCCCTCTAGGTAGGGCTATGCTAACCAGAATTTTTTTGTAGTACCAGGAATCTCAACGCACTCCTGCGGGCGTGAACGGCGAACGCGTCACGCCTTCTACCGTCAAGATACTAGCTGATATGCGGCGGTGCGCATTTGATCTCGACTTCCTAATTTCAAGGCAGCCAAAGCTGCCCTTGGGGACCCGACCAGCCTCTGTTACGCCAGCCAGAACGCCAGGCCCCAATGAGCTGGAATACTTGGACGTGTTTGACTTCTTCAACATGCCACGGCTACCAGTGTCTATCGACGGCGCCGCGAGCTATACAGCTACAGATGGCGTGATGCAACTACCAGATGGCGCCCAAGGGAACGAGTTTAACATCACAAACTACATGGTGGATGCAAGCTCCGATTGGTTCAAAAGCGCAGCATAGGATGTTTCCAGCTTCCAAATTTCTTCCATTGTCGTTCGAAGAAGTGTGGTCGCCCAATCGAGCAGCGGTTTCTAGGTGGATATGGGATTAATCTATCTATTCTACTGGCCTGTCCCCTGCCCACACATTTTTCATCCTTCAGATACCCCACCCTTCCATATAACGAACACGGCACATCGGGCGGCGTCAGCTCCGGTCTGAAAATCTGCCCAATGCATGTATACATAAATTAGTTTAATCCACCTTCTTACTCCAGGAAATCACGTCATTGACCTCATCTTTTTAGTCGCATTTGGGAAATGATTCCGCCCTCCTCGTGTAGACCGGATCAACATCTTGGCAATCTTTCTAGGATCTACCAGTAAGATACACTGCATGCTCCAGCTACGTCGGCCCCATGTTCATGGTTTACAGCGACCGAAGGCCGAGATCTGACGCTAGTAGGGGTAAACGTCCGACACTGGGTTCCCCGGAATTGGATGCCTGGCTACGAGAGTATCCCCGTCAGCGCAGGTGGGTGCTAACAGGGTTAAGCTAACGCCGCCTCTTCGGAAAGTGCAAGCTAAATGCACTTCAACGCTATTCTAAGCATGCACCCTAGTATCTCAGGAACATCAATTCTGAATTCCACAATCTTGCCAGGTGCGAGCTGCCTTTGGCCTCCGCTTCCCGATAGCCAACAATGGAAGCATTGTTCTCAATCTGCGAGGGCTTGTTCACACTAGCGAATGCGGTAGCCACGAAGATCGGCTTCATCAAGACATGACGACTGAAGACTGGAATCAAAAAATTATACCCCTAGGGCATACCTATTCCGATCAACTAGTTTGGGTCACTCGAGACCTAAGAAGATGTGCGCACGAAACTCTCTACCTTCCTACCGATAATTAGTCCTTCTTAGTAGTATGAATGGCGTGTTTCAACCTCTAGATCGGCACCCAGCACAGATATAGTTCTCCAATCCCGCTAGTGTCTGCAAGGGTAAGTCGGATGTCAAGAAAGCTTGCGAGTGTTCCACATAAGTTTCACTCCTAACTTTTTTGCTTCTCGCACACTTAAATCTGACATGATATAGGTGCTGCTATCACTCTCCCAGCTGGCACTGTTACCCGCACTGCTAGTTCGACTCCCACTAGCACCGCATCTAGCACCGCATAGGCCGGTCTACTCGTCATCCGCTGGATACAAACATGAATTGCTTTGTAGTCTAACCACGGATTGTGGAGTACCGTTTTACCCATCGCCGCTCTCACTTTCATTCATCACACAGTGCCTTTTGTTGCATATGATGCGTGGACATGAAGACGGTTTTGAGCTCGAGCTTTCTTGTATATAAATTTTACAGTGGAGTGGGCACGGCACCTGCCTTTCTCACTGCTGCTGATCGAAGGCGTTCCATGAATATAAAAAGGATCTATCACTGCTTTGAAAAAACTATGCCCTCTGCATATGCTCATGGCATTCGTCACATTATGACCAGAAGATTTCAGCAATATAGTTTTCTAGTCTGGGGGCCTAATGAGGAAACCAGTACAAAGGCCCTATCTATGCACTTGCACACCTCATTGCCAATAACTCGATATTTATACATCTATATATCATATTGCGGGAGTAGACTATCACATACGACCACAGGAACAGAAAAGCTAGCCATCCCGTCCGCTCTGGCATATATAAACCTGTTACCGGCGGATTAGTAGTCAAGTGGGTGACCATTGGCGAATACCCGCTGTTGTATGTTTTTGAAATTTTTTGCCATACTTAGACTTTGAGGTAATTATTAAGAGCGCGGGTAGAAGGCGGTGGCTGGATAGTTTGGAGGTTAGTGAGAATATGGTGGAGCGAGGTAGGGTGGGGGACTAGCCGCCCAGGAAAATTGGTTCGGTGCCGAATCACTTTTGCTTCGCCCTTGCGCGCTAACAACAACGCGATCATCAATAAACACCTTTTTGCATCTCGTGCGCTTCGCATTTCTTAAGCTCAACTCCAATTCCCCATTTTAAAGGGCAATAAGACGTACGTAAGGATATGACCACGGCAATAAAGGCGGGTCAACGTTTGTGGGGGCGGTTAGGGACTTATGCCATCTTGAAGAATATACATAAGAATGTTTGGACTGCCAGGTAAGGCCGCTTAGTACCGCTCCAGTAGGGACTTATCGTTATAGCGACACAAACGCGGGAACGGTCATCGTCAAGACCGCACCGATAGAACGCCTCGACAATGAACGGGAGATATCAAACCTGTTTCAAGGATGTGCAAATATTCGACCATTGCTCGATCAGATCGAAGAACCACCAGATCTAGTGTTGAATTCCTTCAGGATAACTTGCTCAAGGCGTAGAACACGAGAAGACTGGAAAGATCAGAGATAAAGTTCGTTGCAAGAGGGGTCCTCAAAGCATTGAATATCATCCACGAAGCAGGTTATGCGTATACAGGTGGATTATGAGGACTATATATTCGAGAGAACTAGACGTGATTAACTAATTCATAGATGTCTAGCCTGACAACATTCTCGTGAACTATGGACACGGGACGAATCGGTTTAGCGAAGTCAAGCTGAGTGACTGTGCAGACGCATACCGCATTGACCCAAATGCAGGCCCATTCGAGGAGGGCCAACTCATTGGCGCAGCGATTTTTCGCAGTCCTGAAGCAAACCTTCAACTCCGGGGGGGGGGAACCGCTACGGATATTTAGTCATTTGGTGCTACAGTAAGTGCCCTCGATGAGCTACCGTACTCGACCGCCACTTGTAGGACTGACTAGTATGCATTACAGCTCATAAGCCTTATATGGGGCCAAGGCTGGCATATCTTCATACCCAAGGGTTATTCGGTGGGTGACCGGGATTATCCCACACAAGTGCTGGTTAAGCAAGCATCTATATTCGGGCCTTTCCCTCTTAGTTACGTCGACATTGCCGATGATGAGAGACAGGGTATAATTGCGGTTATTAGCAACTATATTAATGAGAATGGATTGCGGAAACCTTTCTTAATGGCGGAAGATCCGGAACTTAGTGTGGAGGATAGAACTTGCATCTACAAGATCATGAAGATGGACCCAAGAGGTAAGCCCACGGCGAAAGAGCTGTTGGAGGATCCATGGTTTAACTGAACTTCTTATTTAATTTGTTGGAGTCGATGTTAATGACGCACATGAGATGTACCAATGCTGCCAACTTCTTGCCAGACCAGACCGTACGTATGGAAAATGTCTCGTCTCTTTGTCTGGGTCGGAGACGTTCGTGAATGTATTCTAGGGCAAGATATCGTGAGCTCCACAGAGTCGACGTTTAGAATGCTATCGTTATAGATGTAGAGCGAACGGAAGTAATGTATGGACCGACCGGGCATGCCAGCACAAAGCAAAGTAAGACAAACAAAACTTCGCATGTCCTGTCGGCCAGACAGCCGAACCAGGTCGCACAGAGTGTTACAGTACCTCTGATTGGCTTTATTTTGGCAGCTAATGGAAGTCAGGCCGTTCTTGGAGCTAGCGCAGTTACCACCTGGCGGTTGTTATTAGCTAAACTACTTTGCCAAGGGGAGTCTCGTCGTCTCAAATGCACTACTATTACTGCTTTTCAATCTGTTTTTATCAGGCCATCTCTTCCTTACACGAGCCTATTACCACAGAGATCACGATATTTGATTTGGATTTGCATAATGGGAGTCTCTTTATAAGGTCCGCACGAAACACTGTAGGAGTTTGTACACAGTAGAGGTGCTATACCCACACCTCATACACGATAATAGAGCTGTAGAGCTGTACACAGTACTGTCGATCGTGAGCGACGAGGTGATGTTTCGAACGAGATGTCGAAACATTGAAACACAATGAGGCGAGTAGAATCACGAAAAACACAGCCAGCCCAGGAGCCAACGTGACGTCACGCGGTAGTGGCCCAAGCTCCTGGGGGAGGGGGTAAATTGGAGTATAAACGGCTTGTTGCGGCGTTCTCGTCTTAGGTATTGATGTGAAAGCGTTCGGAGTAACGCTTTGACTGCTATTTGACCGCGACAGTCTTCCTCGTCGTAAGTTGCGTTTGGCTAAGTTAGGAACCGATTATCATGGAATGTGAGTATATCAGATACAAAAGCTTCGATAGTCGAGCAGGAAAGAGGCCGGCTTGCCAATGCTATAGTGCCGTCATGACGGTATCGGAATGATCCTATACTTGCTTGAGGGATACGAGCAAGAGAGTATCAGGCGAGACATGCCTCGAAATAGGTTCTGCTTCCGGAGGGGGTCTTCCAGGCTGTTGTCCCATGTATTAGAGAGCATCTGCCCCTTGTTTGACTCAATAAACTCGAGGATCATGTACCCCGTGCGCAGGCTGTGAAAGGTCGGATTGTGGGTGTAATGTGAGAGGTGTGGGTATTGGAGAAAGGCATAAAGGCAGCGCCATGCCATATGCATGAAACGGATATAAAAAGGCCGGTATATTGCATGTGTCTACTAGATGTTGCAAAGTCAGTTTTGCCTCCATGAAAGATGATAGGAATATATAGTGGAAAGCGGTCTTACGTGGCGGCCATCCGTGAAGCCGAAATCAAACAAGTGAGGGATACGGACATCAGGATAATTGCTCTGCACATAGTCGTACGTCGCTGCCTCGCAGCTAAGCTTCTCGTTCCACCGTACTAGAATATTTTGCTTCAGCAAGCTTATACGGCATGGGGCAGCGTACAATAACTTTCCTAGACACGCTACTAGACTTCACCTCCACTGGTATGCAGACATTGAAGCTGCCTCAGATCCATGGATGTTGAACTATGCAGGTGTCATTCCTGCCCAGTCCAAGATGGTGTGTGGTGAGGGCTTCGATTGAACCACTCTGTTGCGTAAGATACTTATATAATTGTTTAGTCTTATGGGCATAATCCACCTTGCTGATGAAGTTTTCTTCATCTTCCGCCGCGGTTTCGTATGCGATTTCGTCGCCGTCAAGTTCAAAGTAGCAGGCATGCCTACAGGATCGAAGGCTGATTCGTCTTCCAGTTTAGATACCTTTGAAGTGCGCGATGACTCGGGCGGCTTAGTTGAAAACTTTTTCAATCGTTGATGCATAGACACGCTAACAGCTAGAAAGCTGATGCCCGCATGTTCAATTCAGAGACGACACAAATATTATGAATTTTATTGGTAAAGATAGTACGTTTTCAGGGAGGCCCACGTTTACCCCAGCCAAAACGGCCTTCTAGACGTTTACGTGGCATCGGGGGACTGTGCGGCGGAGACAGTTCTACGATTCATCATTAGCAGACAGTAAAACAATAAGCAACTGGAACACTTACATCTGGCTCCCACTTGACATTGGCGTATAGCTTTTGAGAGGCACTTCTGCTAGTTCATGCTCAGCGACGTTACAATCGATCAGAACTTGGCATTTTGTATAGCCATGTTGGTTGTCAAACCTCCCAGTCCATCGCATGTATTTGCGCCCTGAGAAGAGCCTCATGGGCAAGATTTCCAACGATGACACGATGATGATTTGATTGACAGATAAACAAAGATGCGTTGAGCCATAGTAGGCAAATGGCGGCAGTTGGGCGATTGCGTAACCGGGTATGCTGAAAGCGTCGTCTGTAGTAGGGTTGTGACTGTCTTGCATATACGGAGAAGTATTCCCGTCCTGCAGACTGAAGCTTGGTTCCACGTGTATGCTATGGTGGGTGGGGCGAGGACCACGAGCGAATAGTGGTGGCTGCACCGCGCCACTGTGGCAGCGAAGTGAGCGTAGCCCTGCTAAATTGCCCGAGCAACCCGGTCACCCCGCGAAAATCAACAACGGCAGCATAGCGCGCGCGTCATTCCTCTTCAACGCTTTATCTCTGTTCGCGTCAATGCCTGTAGCCGCATGGCTCTGTGAAGAGTCGATTCAGTTACTTCCATCCTCCTTTGGCGCCCACTACGATACCGTCTCTTCATGGCTCTCGCATGCTCCTTCGCCTCCGCCAACGATCGTATCCGGGGGCAAACGGAAGAGGTCATACAGCAAGCAGATCGTGAACGAGATGTTTAGCCGAGACCCATGTTCCCCAAAACGACGTCGCTGCCAAGAGACAGAGCATTCGTCGTACGCACTCGAAGATATTGAGAACACTCCCCGAGCGAAGCCTAATGCTGCCATTGGTCCGCTGTCCCCCTCTGACCTTACTACTTCAAGTCTCACGACGCCTTCTTCTCATTCCCGTCGATCGAGCAGCCTGAGGAAGAAACAAGCTGTCCGCAAAATGGCGAACCTCTCCTTACTACCGAATCCAATCGTAGTGAAATCTATAGATGACCCTACCGCTACGCCTCCAGAGGAACTAGAAGCCATGGTTCTACAACTAAGACGGATAGGCCGAGGCCTTGGAGTTATACCGCAGTCGGAGAAGGTGAGCTAGACCGACTCTGTTCCACACACTAAGCTAACAGCTGTAGGGGGCGATAGCGTCCATGTCGTCGGATAGATCATTCCGTCAAATACTCATCGACGAACACGCGTTTGGGGATGATGTAGATCGAGCATCTCTTGGACCGTGTCCCACCGCACATGAAGTTGCCAAAGCAGTTAGCCTTGCGATAGAGTGCGAGTCGAACGAGCATAGCGAAGCATCTTGGAATGGCAGGATACACACGTATCTTCTGGACCTAGCTCTTTATAATGAGGCGTTTCGGGGAAGGGTTGGATTCTTAGATTGGTGGGCCTCTATGTCCCCTCACAACTGATTGTTATTGCTTACTTGTTTCCTAGTACTAAAGCCCGTATCGAACCGGAATCACTCTTGCCCTTGGACTATGCCGGTCTTCCTACTGAATCTAAAATGGTTGACTTTGCTTTATACCTCGACCCAGATGACGCCATGCACGACGCTCTGCGCCAGCTCGCTGCTCGAAATCCATTCACAACCGCCTCCTGGAACCATACTTGCTATGCGCCCTTGCAAAAGAGACCCATCGCGATCAGTATTGAGACAAGGTTGACAGGAAGGGATTGGGACATGGCTAAGATACAGATGAGCATCTGGGCCACCGCTCAGCTGAACAAACTAGAACAGTTAGTGGCGCAGGATGGTGGAGGATTACCGGGATTGCCATTCCTTCCAGTCATCATGATTCAGGGACATGAATGGTATTTCCTAGCCGCTACTCGTGCTCAAGGCGGAACGGTTTGTTCTCCCCCTACGAAGTTTAGAGAAAGCATCTCACGTTTCCAGATTCTTTGGGAGAGGATACTCCTCGGTTCAACACAAACGATTCTAGGCACGTATCAAATTGTGGCTGCCTTACAGGTGCTTGGGAGGTGGTGTGAAGACTTCTTCCGGCCGTGGTTTAGGAGTCACGTAGTGGGAATATCATGATGAGCAACACTGTTCCTTCCATTACCAATGAACACAAGCAATAGACCGCTCGAACTTCAGCTTCGATGCAAACTTACCGAAAGGGAAGTTGCAAACCTCTGTCGGAATCTCTGCACTTCAGCCAGACCTACTCTGACCACCTTTTAATCGACCATTTTATCGAGGACTCGGACTCCATGATTGTACAGGTCAAACCGCGGTCTATGTAAAAGTCTCGGATTGTGAGCACCAAAACTCGAAGTAGCTCATGCCGAAAGTCGGAGGCCGGTCGGTCGGCGAGCCATCCATGGATGACGGAGCGGGCAACAGATATGAGTTTTGTTGCAGGTAGACGAATTGCTGTGTGCGAATATTGAGAGCAGTGTGGTTTGCGACGAAGAAATAGCAGCATGCTGCACGTCATTAGTAGTCGCACAGTAGCTGTTGTAGTTGGTGTGGCGAGGAGGATATTGCCATTGATCATCTCGATATAGATAGATTCTTACTACTTTGGTAAAGAGCGTATATCGTTAGTCTTTTGGGTATTAAATCTACTCTTTAGTGATTGCATAATGTGGCTACTCAATTGTTTGGAGAGTAGAGTGAGGAATAGGCTTTATAAACGTACTTTAGTAGAGAATGGACTAGTACTTTGACCCCCGTACTGTTATTATTCCGTTTCCTTAGTAGCAGGTCTGTGCATTGCAACATCTATTCACGACTTGAAAACAATCTTACAAAGAACGAATTCGTTTTCTACATCCCCTAGCGCACATATACCCCGCTTGCAACATCTACGAAAGCAACCATCCAGACGCCATGCCAGTCTCTGAATACGGCCTCTCTAGCTCGGAGAGGTGTACATTTCTACCTCCCTCCCTTCCCTCAACGCTTCCCAATAGCACAATGACCCAAATGCAGTACTGTCTTGAACTACTATCAAAATTAGAACAAGAAAGCAACACCGCGTGGAGATGTATCAAGATTGAGCAGCGCGTTTTGGTTGAACATGGCTTCTAATCAGCCTTGATTAGATGCTATTGTACTTTTGGTGAAATGCGAACTTAGCCATGCCCCGTTCAAATCTTGCCAACACGCCCACACTACACATGAACAATATTCAAAACATATGACCGGAGGACCGTTAACATCGACGTGCGTTACCACGAACCCGTTGAGGAACTCACAGGCTGTCATCCATGTTAGGGTACTACGTCCGCCGGGTGTAACACGTCTCAACGTGTGCGCTAACGGAAAGGTAGCCGGGGGACCTTGTCAATGAAGTCTGATATGTAGTCGCTTCACATCCTAACGTAATAATGGTTAGTGGGACCCAAAAAACCTGTGGCGGGGATGAACGTACCTTTCAAGTGGCTGAAGGCCAAGCACACGCATGCCATGGTTAAGCACTGATTTCGTCGCATCGTACAGCGCTAGCCTTGCCTTCATTATCTCGTGCTCACTGCCGATAACCCTAATCTTATGATAGTGGGAGTTGATGCCGTGCGTCAACAGAAAGAGGTAGGTCAGGATAGTCGTAGGCTCAAGCGTTGTGAGAGTCATTTGCACGATATCGGGATATTGGATAAGCAGGCGGACAAGGGCGTGGTCTAGAGGCTCAGTCAAGAGACTGAGATCGGCCGATGATTCGTATTCTTCACGTGGGAGATTCGCTTTGCTCAATACAGAGCGTAGTCGCGCGTGTGAGTATTGGAGATACGGGCCGGTGTCACCTTCGAACGATGTCATCTTGTCCATGTCGAAGTCGTAGCCGTGAATTCTGTGGACTGTCAGCTCACCTGTACTAACATGTTAGGTTCTGGACAGGCCGCATACCGCTTTCCGCCCATGTCTTGGATCATAACACTGCTGATGCCAAGAATATCGGCAGTCCCCTCTGGGTCGGATACTTGAGCGTACTTGTCCTCATTCTTCTTCATGACTTCATGCATATGATCTCGGACATCACGAAGAATGTCATCAAGGAATACGACATTTCCTTTGCGTGTGCTCATGCCCCGTACCATTCCGAAGTTGACGTGCATGACCTTCGAATACAGCTCTTTCTCTCCTAGCAGATCGACGATGGTGAACAACTGCTTGAGATGTAGGTCTTGCTGATTCGCTACGACATAAATCATCTTGTCGAAGTTATACTTGCGCACTCGGGAGAACATAGCGCCTAGATCACGCGTGATATATAGCGAAGTCCCGTCTTGCTTCCTGATCAGTACTTTGCCAAGCTTCTTAAGAGCCTTCCCTCGCTCCTCGAAATTGACAATTGTGGCGCCTTTCGATTCCTCCAACAAGCCTTTCTCGGCCATCCGGTCCTCTACTTCTTTCATGCTCTCGTTCGTGACTTGGCTTTCGCCGTCGTACTCGTCGAAACGGACGTTCAGCCGAGCGTATGAGCATTTGTATTTTTCGATACTTAGTTTCCGGAACCTAGACCATAAAGCGACTGCCTCAGTATCATTATCGCACATAGCCTTGAAGTATTGGCGAGCCTTTTCGTTCAGACTCTTCTGCTTGAGCTCCGCCGCCTCAGACTCTTTTTTCTCGGCTTCTAGCTCCTTGATCTTCTCATCCTCAGCCTTCACGTCCTGGTTTATCTTGACGTAGACTTCGAATAGATGCTGAATGGGATCAGCTTCCAGCGCTTTCTCGTCGCCGTACATGCCGAAGCCGAGAGCCAGTAGCCCATACTGCTTGCCCCAATCACCAAGATAGTTGAGGCGCGTCACGTCCCAGCCGGAGATCTCATGGAGGTTGGCCAAGAAGCTGCCGATGATTGTACTTCGCAAATGGCCGGCGTGGAAGGGTTTCGCAATGTTCGGAGACGAGAATTCGACAACTATCTTTTTTCGGCCCTGTGAAGGATCATCTGCTTTTCTCAATCCGAGCTGCGGGTTGCCACCCCACGTCTCTCGATTCTTTAGGATAGCGGGTATGACTGATCTGGTAAGCGCGGCGGGGTTGAAGAAGATCTTCAGATGGACGCCGTCAAGTTCGAGCTTTTGGATAAATGGCGAGTCTGTCCATTGCTCAACAATCTTGGCCCCAGTCTCCTGAGGTTTTGTGCCCTTGATCCTGAGCGCTGGAACCGCAAGATTCAAGTCGCCTTGCTCTGGAACCCTGGCGCGCTGCAACGCAGGATATACAACAGCAGGCTCGACGCCAGCGATCTTCCCCACCCGCTCTGCTACGTGGATTTTGTAGGCATCGAGGGGGTTGTATTCGGGGTAGCAGTTGGGGAAGCGTGCTTGCTCGAGCTTGAGGCGGCTGAGCTCCTCTTCGAGGGATTGCGGGGTGGCCATTATGCTGGCCTGAGCGATGGTGGGCGCAAATCGGGGGAGTCGACGGAGGTATCTGGTACAGGCAAAGGAGCGTGCAGGAGTTGAGGAAGTGCGGTGGAGTAGAGCGTGGGTACAAGTGAAGCGAAGAAGGCGCATATAAGGAGCGGACGGTCGACGGGCGACCAAAGAGAGTGGGGTATGCGATGTTTGCACGCGATGAGTCAGGAAAGGAAAGAATGAAAACGAAAATGACGCGCGCTAAGACCGGCGCGGAGGAACGAAATCCCGAGTAATAGCATCTTTTCTGCATGATACGGTTGCAGTATCTCAGTTGCGCATCTGACATAGGTTTGTTTGCTAATCGTTGTTGCGTGCCTCAAATCTTGCTCTGCCCCTCCTGCGGCACCTTGACAACCACCTTGCCCCAACTATCCCTCCCACCTAGAGCTTTCAAAGCGGCAGGTACGCTCTCCAATCCCACATACTCCTTGTCTGCATAAACAGTACCTTTATATGTGCCTTCTTTCATAAGCTTAAACAAGCCGTCCCATACCTTTTCTACCATCTCTGGTTCCATGGTCGCATACATGCCCCAGTGCAACCCGACGACACTCACATTCTTCAGCAACACCCTATTTGTAGCCAACTTTTCAATATCTCCAGCTGCAAACCCAATGACCAGTAATATTCCGTTCCATGCGGTGCACTTCATAGATTGCGCGATCAGCCCAACGGGGTCGTATACGATGTCTACACCGCGGCCTTTGGGAGTCAATTTCTTGACGCGCTCGGGCCAGTCAGATTGCCGATAGTCGATTGCGTAGTCGGCACCAAATGAGCGCGCCACGTCCATCTTACGTTGGTTTCCCGCGGTGGCGATTACGGTTGCGCCGTACGCTTTTGCGATTTGGACGGCTGCTAGACCAACGCCGCCAGCTGCGGCGTGAATGAGGACCCAGTCGCCTAGACAAAGCCCGCGTCAGCTTCAACTGTTTCCTATTATCACGATGGAGGGTAATGTACCTTTCTTGACGCCCGCTCTCACTACCAACCCGGCATAACTTGTAGGCCCCGTAACAAACAGACCTGCTGCGTCCATGAAGCTCCACCCATCAGGCATGGGCCTTAGACTTTCCTCTTTACACACAATGTGCGTTGCATATCCGCCCTGGCTTGCGCCAAACACCTTATCACCCTCCTTATACTTGGGTGTCCGACCACCGGGGAGAGACGAGGGTGCCTTCACGATAACACCAGAGAACTCGGACCCTGCAACCCACGGGAAGGCAGGTTGGTGTTGGTATTTGCCGCGGATCTGGAGCAGATCGAAGAAGTTTGTTGCGGAGGCATGAATAGCGATGAGGTATTCGTTTGGCTTGGGAGTCGGTGTGGGCAGGTCGATAACTTTGAGATCATCTGGTCCCTATGATTCTTTAGCCACGAACGATCTAACAGCCACGATATCATTACCTTTACGTATTCCTTGATCTGTATTCCCTTCATTTTGATTCTGCTTTCGAAGATCAAAAATAGAAGTAAAGCGGTTGTCGTGACAAAGGTCCAATCTCGATTAGTTGTCAGTGAAAAGTAAGAAAACAAAAGTCAAAGACAAGACTCGAGATGTGCCGAAGATTCATGATGATTGCCGTGGCTTCGCAAGCAGACTTTGTCGAGATACCTCGGCCTGTTTCGCGCTCTCCCCACTCGGAGCTTGGACGTTCGACATGCCGATGACTAAGCGGTTACCTATCCACAGGACGTCACGGGCGAATTGCGGGCAGTGACGAACTCGGGCGCTTTCTTCTACCATCTTCGACCGACGTCCGAGCCCTCTGATCACTACCTCTTCTCCTATACGGCAAACCTGCGCAACTGCACCACTAGAATCGCTTATTCATATCGAGTTAAAGAACCGCTGCCCCAGAAGAGTGCTTCGCAGCTCCACGGTCGCTGTTCCGCCCCGCAGTACCTCTATATATTCGTCGCTCACCATGGCCGACGACGCCGTCACCTCCGCCGAGGAGACGCAGGTCACCTTTAACGTCAAGGCTGCCAACGATCAGAAGCATGTCCTTACTCTGCCCACATCCACGACAGTCGCCGACGTCAAGGCGAAGCTATCAACGCCCGAATTCGTAGATCTCCCCGCCGAGCGCCAGCGACTAATATACTCTGGCCGCGTGCTCAAGGATCATGACACACTTGGCGGCGTCAAGATCAAGGATGGTCACACAGTGCATCTAGTCAAGGGTGCTGCGAGCAACGCACGGCAGAACCCAGCGAATTCAGGATCGAGCACAGCTACTGGAGGTGCAGCCGCGCCCCAGGTGCCAACAAACATCGCGGCGGGCACGGGAAACAACCCTCTTGCGGGTTTGACCGGCGCGCGGTACGCTGGTTTCCATGGACTGCCTGGCGCAGATATGTTCGGTCCAGACGGAGGAGTCAGTAGAACGACGCTTGCTGCCTTGAGGATCCACAGCTAACATTATGCAGATGGGCCCTCCGCCGAACCCCGATCAGCTTCTTGAAATGATGGACAATCCCATGTTTCTACAACAGATGAACGAGGCCATGAACAACCCCGCCGTCATCGACATGATGCAACAGAACCCCATGGTCCGAAACAACCCCATGATCCAAGAGATGCTCAGGAACCCGGAGATGCGTAGGATGATGTTCAACCCAGAAATGATGCGCATGCAACTGCAAATGCAGCGAGCGATGGGCCCGAACGGCGGCGCCGGAGGCTCCAGCTTCCCTATGCCGGGCGCTACAAACACGACACCACAAAACGCAACGAACACGCAGAACCAGTCTTCCACAGGCTCAGCGCAAACATCACAAGATCCCTTTGGTGGCATGTTTGGTGCAGGCGGCGCAGGTGGTGCAGGAGCTAACCCTTTCGCAAACCTCTTCGGCGCAAGCGCAGGCGCAGGCGCAGGCGCAGGTGCAAACCCTTTCGCTCCTCCACAAAACCAGAACACGGCCAACGCAACTGGCACAGATGCGAATGCCTCGACGACCGGATCGACACAGCCCACAGATGGAACACCCCCTTCAGGAGCGCCCGCAAATCCCTTCGCCTCCCTCTTTGGCGCACCACCTACTGCCGGCTCAGACCCGCAACAAGCCAACCCTATCGCAGAAGCAGCCCGAAACTTGATGCAGAACCCAGAGGCAATGCGCGCTGCAATGCAGATGATGAGCACAATGAACGGCTCAAATCTGGGAGCTAACCCCTTGGCTGGTTTCGGCGGTGCCCAGTCTCCAACCAACGCCACTGGCACATCAAGTCCTCCAGCCGCAAACCCATTCGCCGCGCTCTTCGGCCCCGGCGGTGGATTTGGCGGTGGTGCAGGTTTTGGTACCCCACCCCCACAAGATAACCGGCCGCCAGAAGAGGTCTATGAAGCGCAACTTAGGCAGTTGAACGAAATGGGCTTCTATGAGTTTGAGCGGAATGTGGCGGCGTTGCGGAGGAGTGGTGGTAATGTGCAAGGCGCTATCGACTTCTTACTTGGCGGCGGATCGTAGTACGACGGCGTTGAAGAGTACGACATGGAGGATGACGCGGACTGTGATCAGGAATGCTGCAGTGACAATGACAGGGAGCAGTACATAATCCACTGATTGGGTGGAGCTAGACGATAACGATTCTTCGCTTTCGAATGGGATGGGCTAGGTCAGACATAATTTAGTCTGGAGATACCTTGAGTAGTTCTCTTACGGGATCTCGGGGCCTTGTGTGCTACATGGCGTCCATAGGAATGGGTGGATGGCTTATAGGTTCCACGAAGGCGAATGCCTTTATTCACACATTGCTCCTCTCAATTGCATTGCCGCTCTTTTCTCCAACTGTGGTTTTAACACTGCAGACAATTGTTTTTTGTAGAGGTGTGAACGTGACAGTGCCTATTTGTTGCGTTTTACACATGACATAATTGGCTAATCAACATTGGACTGTGACCGGGATGGGATGATTAATAAAAGGCTTATCTATCCCCATTGCGTGTATTTCATTCTTTCTACGAGGAATGTGCATGCGCTCCCTAAACACATTCCGCTCTCCACTCACAATTTACTCGTCCATCCCACCGTGTAGCGACTACATCGATAGCCGTCAATCAATGAGCGTAGTTAGACACGTCCCTCTTACCTCCGTCCTATCCAGTCTCATAAAGCGAACGACGTAGAGCCCATGGTTCTTGTAGTCAAAGTGCCATCCACATCGATATATTCCTTTTTGTATGCCTTCTCAGCAACCTATTAGTGTATGTAGCGTGTCATCGACCAACTCTATGCTACCTGTCGTCTCTTGTCGAACGATGCAAAGCACGAAACGGTGCGCTAACGCGTCACTAAGAACAAAATTCATTTGGTTTGGGTCTACATAGTGGGAGTCTCTTTTATAAGGTCCGTACGAAACAGAGTAGGAGTTTGTATATAGTGGAGGTGCTATACCCATACCTTATACACGATAACAGATTTATAGAGCTATAGATAGTACTATCGATCCTAAGATACCGACGAGGTATTGTTTCGAATATTGGACATTGAGGTGACGAGTAATGATATGTACTGCCGAACTGTAGAGCGTTAGCAGACCGATAGCGGTAGCAATGAGTTAGTACACCCATACTACCGTCCATAATATAAAAGTTGCCTGGGATGCTGAAAAGCATTTTTCTCAGAGTCAGATCGGAGTATGAGGCATCGATCGCAACAAGGACATCAAACTCACGAGGCGGGTGGCGCGGGCGTTTCCTCGACTTGAACGTAGTATCCGTAAGGCATCTTTTGGGCCTAGTAATTGCAGAATATCTAATGGGAATACAAAGTCAGCACAGTCCTATCGAACCAAGTCTTAATGCAATACAGATTGCCACTCTTAGAAACGAAATGACCAGGAATTTGGGCTTACATAACTGTAGTAACGAGATTCTTCATCGGACTCTGCTGGAAGGCTGCTAGCCATTTCATCGTTGACTAGAATTTCCACGGTGAAACCTCCAGAATTATAGCACGGTTTCTTGATCTCTAGCAACGTTTGAGACAGGTTCGGTGGAATTTGTACTGTGAGCCCTAGCCCGCCGATAGCTTCAAGGGCATGAGCGGAATCTGGGTTTGATTGGGAAGATTTCTTGTGTCTGGTGGGTGCTGATGATCTCCTTGTAGAGGAGGTGGCGACATTATTTGCAAGGTAAGCCTTGGTTCAGAAGCTTCAGTGGTCTTGAGGTTTTGTATTAGGTTCTCGAAGTGACTGTCTTACAAATCTTCTCCTGAGAATTGCTTCGCCAAAGCCTAAAGGAGAAGGTGTCACAGCAGCCTTGCCAAGAGATGAAGGAGCCATCATTTGCGGCTCGCTGTTTGCCCATAAATTGCTGGACAGGAGGATAGGGATGTTCAGCATCCTCGATGAGCTAGTTGAAGCTTTCGCTGGAGGCGAAGAAACATGCTTGGAAAACATGAACTGGGAAGTCTGTTTTGGCGTGGCTAAGTAGGATGCCGACGCAAGAACCTCTTCTTCGATAGACGGTTTGTTATAACTATCCTCTTCGACATGGGATGAGGAGCAGTTAGACTGTGGGATATGCGGACGATGATCAGTTGATGTATCGCAAACGGTTTCTGCATAGGTCGTGAGGCTGTCGAGATACCTCTGTAGCATCAAGCCGGATTTCCCCTCAGAAGCTTCTGCTGGAAATCTTGCTTGAAGCCGTGCAATCTCTTCCAGGATTTGGGCGGTATCATCTTTGATCGCAGCCGTGTCGTTAAGGATCTCCGTAGTGTCGTTCTTAATATTCCGGGTGATTGTATTAAGGCAACGCATTAGCATTCTGTGAGTGGAGGGGAAAGGAATTGCCATTACATAGCTAGCATCTCGAGAGCGATCTCTAGCGCTGATTTATGAGCTTCGAGGGTCGATCACAGCTTTGCCATATCTCCCTTACCGCCTTCCATCGTCCGGTATCTCGCCCGACCTAGCTTTGATTTCTCATGCTTGTTGAGCGTAACTTTGATCTCAATGACAACGCCGTTGCAGTTGATCAGGGTACCAGCAATCTGAGCCTGCAAGCAACAGGTAATGACTGATCTCTCTCCCTAACTGTATCTTCGGGCAGCAACTCGAGGACCGTTTCGAGCGACAATAGCTCCCGTGACACGGTGTCCAAGTCATACCGGGCATCTCGTACGTCTCTAACAAAGCTTGTTACTGCTATAGATATCCTTACGATAGTAGCTACGAGGCCGACGCAGCTTGTTGATATCGAGATGGGATCCATGGCTTGTTGCCAGTGCCTTCAGCGGGGCTGCGAAGCACATGCTGTCTGGGCTGGGACCAGACGCGAGTAGAATGAGGCCTGAGCAGCGACCCAATCAGCAAGGTTGGCGCCCGTAAGAGCTGAAGTCTCGCATTGGAGTAAGTGCGGGGGTATATGGCAATCCGCTAGGGACTTCTGAGCTCAGCATGACTGCGTTGCTTGAGGCATCATTATTGATATAACACATGGTCTCGTGTAGTGTAAGAAGAGGAGATGTTATACCTGCTACGAGAACTAGCGTCGGTAGTAGCGTCGCTTACTACAGATAGAAGTGGAAGATCTAGTATATGACAGGCCAAGATAGATATTGATTTCTTAAATCCGCCTTCAGTCAAGGAGGAAAAAATGGATTACAATTGCTTCCGGCCTTCCCTAGTCAAATATGTACATACAAAACGACGGTTACTCTTATGCTGTAACGGCAAGCATGAGGCCATTACTACTCTCAATACCATCCATTTGGAACAGCGCAACACAAGCCACAGAATCTCGGCGCTCCTTCTACGCGCGGCGCACCAGCCATACTACCCACGAGCATTGTCGCAGTAGGCCGCTCCTCCTTGACAAGCTCAAGCATCCAGAGAATCCAATCCACCATGAAATTATCTGATTCTCGGCCCGACAACTTGAGATCTTCCACGTACCCTGCCAACGTTCCATAATTCGCGTGTATGTACTCTTCCTCTGTCCTGTTTTTCCGAAAGTACTCGCGCATAGACTTGACGGTGCGGCCTTTAAGCGTAACCAACATCTCCAAAAACACGATCCCGAGGCTCCAGATATCAGATAATGTATTTCGGGGTTGAAGGTCGACCACCTCGGGAGCAGCGTATTGTCTAGTCATGTCGTTCACCATGCTCACAGTGGTGCTGCCTGTAGCCTCTGAGAAGTCGAATGAGAGGCCGAAATCGGTGAGCAAGACGCTACCTTGATGCACTAGCACATTACTTGGTTTGACGTCCTTGTGTCGGATGTTTTGGTCGTGTAAATATTTCAACGCATAGGCAAGACAACCGAAGAAGGTACGGAGCTCGGGGTAATTGGATGGGCTGGCGTCGGCGAGATACCTGGAGAGGTCCATGTCGGCGATCGGTGTCATGACTAGGCCCAGGTATTGAGGATCCGTGTAACTGCCGATCAAATCCACTACGTGGTGGTGTTTGAGACGCTTCAAGGTCTGCAGTTCCGGCACTAGCGGGTTGAACATTTCTGCCTGTCGCCTGTTTGCAAAAATCATATTTCGTGGAACTCGTTTCCGTGTATATTCTCTGAAAGTAGTCAAACTTAGCACTTTGTCCACCTCGCCGAAACTACCACTACCTAGGATGGTCATCCTCTGGAAGGGGACAGGTTCATCGTCCCAGAAATGGTGGTGCCCGCCGTGTTCTAGGTCCAATGAAGGAGTTAAAACAATATCTTGGATTTTGAGAAACGCACTGCGCTGGGATGGGGTAAAGCAAGTTGGCACGGTGCTTGCCGTGGCTGGGAAGTGAAAATCAGAGAAGCCAGAGCTGATCACGTTATCCAAGAGGTCGAGACATTGCATTTGCCGGAGTACGATGTACGTTCTTGGAAACTTGCTACATCGCGAGTCGGAGAGCTTAAGCAGAGATGAGATTTGGAAAATCTCCGCGTCCGTGAAGCGCGTTATGGCGCCGTGATCATGAAATAAGGCTGTTATTCGGACAGCTGCGGTTTGAGCTGTCGTTCGGGTAGGTATTGAGCGTGTTTCAAGGCATGGGCTCGTCGCCGTAGGAGAGAGCTTTTGGGCCGTTGCCTCAAGTGTAGACTCAAAAGCAACGGTAGGAGCTGGTCTACTAATGGGTGTCGGGGCTATTGTCGTACGGATGGGCATTGGGCGTGTCTCAAGGTTTGGGCTCGATGCCATACGAAAGGGCGTTTGGGCTACCGCCTCAGGTGAGGACGGTCGGGGCGTTACCGAGCTTCCCTTTATTGCCCTTTCTAGAAGCTTCTCAGCTTCGACAATGTTATCTTTGATAAAATTGGGGTTGAAAGCGACTTCGCACTCCGAGGTATGGCCCTTTGTGCAGATCTCCAATAGCGTTCGGCATTGCGACTCGGACTGGTCATATCTCTCCTGGCCCAGCAGGCTGACCGTCAGCTCCCTTGCTCTTAATATTTCCATTCTTAATTTGTCATTGGATTTGTACTCCATAGCGTTTGAAAGTGCCTCTTCTGCCTCCTGCCACCTTTCTTGCCCATTCAAGGCCCGTCCAAGCTCGACCAAGGCGTAATGAGCGTCAGTTTCCACCAGGTGGTCTCGTTCGCCCAATGCATACCGTATTATTCGCTCTGCGTCTAAAAAACAAGAGGCTGTCGACAGAATATTTGCTAAATTATTCAAGTACCAGCCGGCGTGGTTGTCGCCAGATTGATATTCACTGAACCATTTCTCAACCAGTAGCTTTGCCTCTCCCAACCTCCTTTGGTCAAAGATTAATCCAGCTAGGAGGATCTTACTAACATATTCTTTTCTTTTTGCAGCTGCGAGTGTTATCTTTCTATTTAAGAAGGCAGTATAAACTGAAAGATAGGGGCTTATCTTCTCTCTTTGCCGAACTAACCACTGAAGTATTGACTCCGCCTCATGAGTTTTTTTTTGTTTTGCAAGGCTCAGAGCGAGCGATTGCGAGTCATCCAAGTATGACAAACCATGATAAATGTCTTCTTGAGTCCCCATTATTTTGAACTTTCCGTGTACATTCTCGAACCATTTCTTCAATCGCCCATATAGGCGCTCCGCATCTTCATATCGCCCCTCTCTATAGTACCGATAAGCGCGCCGCCTATCATTTTCGATCCATTCTTGTTTCCCGATTACAGTTGCCTTTGCGCGGCTCGATTTCACGTAGTCCGATTGTTTCTTCGATTGTCTCTTAGCAAGTTTCCGTCTAAAGCCCAAAAACTCCATTGCCAGGCCTTGTCTCGTAGTAAATTGTAGCTCGACCGGAAACGTGAGGCAGCAGCGCGGGGTATGCCAGGTCGGGAACGGCGTTGTTGCTTGGGCATCTGCCTTACAACTGTCGCGACAGCGGTGACAGGCGACGCGAGGAGACGATAGATGACCGCCAAGGTGATTGTAACGAGACCGGGAGAAAGCGCGAAACTAGGTGGAAGTATGGAGGAAGAATGTAAATGTGTGCCAGCGAAGAAACGGCGCACGGCTGAAATGTGTCATTCGGGCTCAGCCCAGTTGATGCATGCGGGGGGGGGGGGGGGGGGGGGGGGGGGGGGGGGGGGGGGGGGGGGGGGGGGGGGGGGGGGGGGGGGGGGGGGGGG